>BQNB010041884.1:20905-46482 GCA_026074375.1 Tanacetum coccineum
GTTACAAGCTTGAAAAGAAATTACAATAAGAAAAAGGTTTACAATAAGCTAATAAGAACTAAAATAAGCTAAAAACTAGATGCCCTTGTGTGTGTGAAGAGCTCTTCTTATATAGTGATAAGGGGAAGGTTCTAGGACCCTAGCACGCTCCTCAGCAACCTATCCTGACCGTTCAATCTTGATTATTCTCCAAGCAATAGATCTTAGCCCTTGATTTGAGTGCCACGTCCCTTTCACTCAATGATTGGCATGGATTGCCAACGTGGACTGACAAGAACGTCATTGCGTGCATCATTAAGCTTCTAGAAAGGTTAGTAATCATTTAAGCAGGGTTAAATTGGTGTCAGGGTGAATATGGTTTTGGGCGCGTTTTTATGTTTGACCAATGATATGACTTGGGTGTTGACCCGTTTCTTATAATTTGACCTGGGCTAGGTTAAAAGTTTAAGGTTGGGTTATTATTTTGGGCCGGGAAGGGTTATAAGGTTAAATGATTAATGAGGGTTAAGGTTTATGGTAGTTAAGGACTAATGGTGTAATACAATAAGGACTAATGGTGTAAGTATCCAAGGACTAACAGTACAATTGTTTTAGGGTTTCTTTTAGGTTAAAGGATTAATAGGATAGGCTTTGGTTAAGACTCAAGATAAATTCGCCTTCGGCTTCGATTTCTTATACTCTTTCCATTCTTGTGCCTGGTTTTGTCCGTTTTGCTTTGTTTTTGTCCTTTTGTGCAATATTCGTTACCTGCAAGACATAATTCACAATACAAACGAATACAATTCATTTTTCTGTATTTATTGGTCATTATTGGTCTTTTTAGCTCGTTTTATTAGGTAAAAGGTATGTGTATTTAAGCACATACCAATAAACAAATACCAAACCTTCAAATCTTCATAATAATGGCTATTACCCGAAGGTATTAGCCTTCAAACGTCATATCAAATACAAGAGCATTTATTTAGCCAAGGTAAACTAACCGAGTTAACGAATGATACCAAAAATTGAACGATTACTAAAGTATATGGAATTACACGTTGTCTTCTATGGAATTGAATACGTTGCTCGACCTCTTCTGCTCTTTTTCTCCTCTGAAAATCAACTTTTGTGGTTTAGGTATCAAGAATATGATTTAGCACACTTAAAACTCGTTTTTGAGTTTTCTATTTATAAGGTTTGGAAGTCTGTTGGATACGACGTATTGGGGAATTCTTGGAGTATGGACCACGTTTGATATCTTCCAAAATATTATATTGATTCCATATCTTGAATACGGCGTATTGAGTCCTCTGGATACGGCGTATTGATCTTTATTCCTGAGTGGTCTTTGGTGAGTGCAGGCACGGATACGCCGTATCTTCCTTGATGGATACGGCGTATTAGTCTTCAGAATAGTAATCTTCAAAATATCTTCATTTAAGCTCCAGAATGCGCGCCTTTTGCTAACTTTCACCAATTACTCCATAATTACTGCAATTCTCAAATATAAACGATTAAGTAACAATTCTTTGCAATAACTATACAAAATGGGTTAATATCGTGGGATAAATGATGCTATAAAATAGACGTTATTTGATGTCATCAAATATCCCCCCACTTGAATCCTACTTGTCCTCAAGTAGCCTTTAGAAGTTTATAAAAATGTATCCCTAAGGATATTTTCCGTTAAAGCACTTATTTGATCTATTACAAGTACACAACCAAACACCTCACGAAATAGGAAGATGAAAACACTCAAATCACTCAACTAATCTATGTGGTAACATGTAACTAATTCGCTCAATTGCTCGGTCATGACGAGTATTCTATCATAAGCTTGGCAAGGATACACATCTCCACCATCTCCACCACTAAAGCAAAGTAGTAACAAGTTTATAAAGGTAAATATGGGTTTTTTTATATGGAAAAAAAGGCCTAACGGTTTGATCATTCTAAAATCTTTACCAGAAGTACCACCCAACAAGCACTGAATCACACATAACACAAAACACCCGAACACCGAGATAGACATGTGTGTTCGATCACATCCCCATTTGAATTTAACCAACGGTTAGGATGAAGAATGATATAGGGTAGGAATCCTTTTAACTTTTAACCAAAAGTCGTAACCACACAAGTACAAGCCTGCAACACACCCGGAACCGCCAGGATAGACATGCATGGTTCGTGAAATGAATCCTCGTTCCGCTAAGTAAAACTATTGGCTAATCATCAGGTGATAGGGAAAATAAAATAGTAGTTCAGAAATAAAAATCAAGAAACATATAGATTAAGACTAAGAAACAGTCGCTAGAACACTTATTTACTCCCGACCGTTTCATGATAAAGACACAACTATTTACCACGTCTTGATCATTAGATCAAAACAACAACTAGAGTTTGCGTTCCCATAACGGTCCAAACTTTCCCACTCTTCCCAAAACTCATTAATTTTTTTTTTTTATTTTTTAAAAATACATACTCTACAAAGGAAGTGGCGATATCTTCCACTTTGTACAATACTCTACATCGTTGATTTTTTAGACGTATCAACGAATAATCGATCCTTCGTGTAATTCCTTTGGTAATTGTGAAACGATTATCTTCAAACTTTCTTTCTCTCTCTTTTTGTATTTTTTTCATTTTTTTGATTTTTTTTTTTGCTACACTATTCTTCGAATCCGTCAGTGAAGTTTCAACCATCTCAACGACAATAAAAATTCCGAAAATTTAATCGTAGTTCTTCATTCTTCGGATCACCATTAATTTGATGGTAGTAAAAATCCACAGGAGCCTATGACTACTAATATACATTTCCATTTGCAAGTGTGGCAAATTTCCAACCGCACCAAGAGATAGAAAATGACACAAGACTCGAGAAATACAAACTTTACACGATTAAAGACAACTAGCAACTGTAAATTGAACTTAATCTAACAGGTAGGTTAAGGTGTAAAGGGTGTAACGAAATAACTTGTTGGTGTAAATCCTAAAGGCTTGTGCTCCTCCTGGTTGTTCTAGTGGATCATCACTCAAGAAGTATTGAGAGTGGAAACAGGTTTAAAACGGTGAGGTAAACTAACAGGTTGTAGTTAGTTACTAAGCAACAAGAAAAGACGAATTGGGTGTAATCCTAAAATTTACCAATTTAAAACAAGTTACACCAATTTAAATCCAAAGTCCACATCATTGTGATTCCTCGAGTGATTACTAAGCCCAGTTCTAACTCAACTACATCAACGCACAAAACTCATAATTAATAGAAATTTAGGTAAACATTTGGAAACGGAAAGGTTAAATCCTCACAATATCTAACAAGGGTTATTGTGTGCGGGTTATGTATCAAGTAATTTCACAAAAGTATGCTTGAAATTTTTTTAAATTTGAGCATAATTTAAGCATTTTATTGTGAAAAATAGGACAAGTAAACATTCTAATTCCACCCCCCCCCCCACTTGAATTATACAACGTCCTCGTTGTATATATAAAACATTAAATACATGAATTTAAAAAGAATTAGAATGAGAAACTCCCCTGATATTTGCTCGGTAGATTCTCCAAGTTGCGTTTATGAGCAAGATTGTGTGCTAAAAAAGCGTCTGAATCCTAGCACGAACAACACACACATAGAATTCCAGAAAATATGCATTCCACCAACTTCGTCGATATTTCTTTCTCGAGGTCCTGTATAAAATATAGGAAGAACAAGTGCATTCCTATCTTGGTACCTACGGTTAATTTAAACTAAACTAAACGAACTAATTACGAGTCAGACTATTGGATACGGCGTATCAGGTTAGTGAATACGCCGTATTCAAAATCTGACAATAATGTTTCTAAAGTGCAATAAAATAAAGACTGATAACGTCCAGACAATCAATACACCGTATGGTATGGAGCGGATACGCCATATTGATGTCTGGGAAGACAGACTCGATAACAAAATTAAATAACAATCCGGGTTGTCTCCCGGGAAGCACTTTTGTTTACAGCGAAGTCTTTAAGTTAGACTTTTCTTCAGCTTCCTCTTTACGTTGTATCATCATCCAATTCAATCACTTCTTTCTCTTCCTCATTATTATATCCATCGTGATACTTTTTCAACCTTTGTCCATTGACTTTAAAACTGATTCCGTTTTTATCGATAATTTCCACGGTTCCATACGGATGTACAGTTTTCACCACATTTGGCCCGTACCACTTTGATTTAAGCTTTCCTGGATGCATCTTAAATCTAGAGTTAAATAATAATACTTTATCTCCTGCTTTGAAATCTTTATCCCCTCGAAGCCTAGAGTCATGCCATCTCTTAGTTCGTTCTTTGTAGATTCGGGTGTTTTCATATGCTTCATCTCTGAGCTCCATTAATTCATTAAGTTCCATGAAACGGTTTTTTGCAGCAGCTGTGAGATCCATATTACATTGTTTTAATGCCCAATATGCTTTATGTTCGATTTCCACAGGTAGGTGACAAGCTTTTCCATAAACCAATCTGAAAGGTGTGCATCCAGTGGGAGTCTTGTAGGCAATTCTGAAATTTATTAGGAATTAAAAACAGTTTTAATGTAAAAATAATATTATAAATACTAAACTAATTTAGAAAAATCTAAAAAATTCATGAAAAATAGTTTAAACAGTTTAGAATCTAAGAAAAATAAAATTACTAAACCAGCTTATTCCAATAAGCTGGAAATAAGCCCAAACGGGCTGAAAGGCTTAAATGGGAAAAAGGGGTTTAAAAGGAAAATTGGGTGAATGTTTAATGAAAAAGTCCCAAGGGCATGTTGGTAGTAGGTGTTGGTGTTTGGTCGGACACCTATAAGGGCAAGACTTATATGGCAGTGTACATGCTACTTTCCATTATTAGCCTCAGTGTCATGAGCTTAGTGCAACGTAAATGCCTCTTTATGTGAAGTTGTATCTCCTATAACTATCACATACGTTTTGAAATCTTGTGGTCCACACTGATAATATTTGAACTAAACCTATGAATTCACCAACTTTATGTTGACGTTTTAAGCATGTTTTTCTCATGTGCTTAGCTTGGATGTCGTTGCTTGAATTATGTGAAGTCCTTTGCCTGGACCAGTCTTCAAGAATTTATCTATGTTTTTAAATACCGTTCTTCAAACTCATTTAAGCTTCCGCATTTTAACTCTTAAATCATTTAAATTGTTTGATGTAAAACTTATTAATATTTTAAATTAATGCAACGGTGTTTATTTTCAAAACGTACCCTTAGAGGTCATTCTTTATGCTTTATACTTGAGATATTCCTAAACGTCACGCCCCAGACGCTTATTTTGAAGGGACCCTGTTTGGGGGTGTGACAGATTGGTATCAAGAGCCAAGGTTATAGAGAACCAGGTCGTATAACTAGGTCTGGTCTATAACCAGCATGTGATCCTTACGTGATTATATGTGCTTTACGTAATCTTACATATACGTAATATGTATATGTAATATATATTTAAATACTAAGTATAACTAATATTACTATAACTATTTTGCATTCTATTTCGTGGCACTGTATTCGATGGTTTATTCATTCATTCATTCGTTCATTTACTCATTCATTTATTTTTTCCCGCATCATGCATGGTTGGTATAAAGAAATTTATATAAACTTTTGCTTGTGCAGATTATGGCTATCTCTACTATTTTGATTTCTTCGGATTCTTTCAAGGAGAGTGTTAGGATACCTTCTGGACGAGTTCTTTGGTTTGGTAGGATCCCTACCACTGTGCCAACCACTACACCTACTATTGATCCACCCGTCATTCATGATGACACCTCGTTGATACCTGTTGAGACACCTACCACCTCACTTATTACATGTATGATACCGCCTACTACTCATACTACACACTATACATCTCCATTCATCCACACCGACTCATCTGACGATGACACACCTGATACACCACCATCACCCACTCATGAGATACCACCTGTTGAGGTTGCACCACCTACTGTTCAGATTCTACCTGCACCATTTGGTGTTCATCGTAGACGAGTTACCCTTGTTTCACCCGGACAGCCTATTCCTTACGGTCGATCGTACCGCTACCATCCAAATGGGCCGATACACATGATGACTACAAGGAAGAGGGTTGGGACGCTACCTACTCACTGTCTTGCTGTGAGATACTCAATTGACTACTCTTCATCAGATCACTTTACTTCTGATGATTCATCAAGAGATTCACCATCAGATTTATCATCAGAGACGTCATGAGATTCTTCTTCAGATGCCCTATCCGATTCTTCATTTGGTCATTCATATTTGGATCATTCATCACAAGCACTACCATCGGGTATGAGATCTAGTCAATAGTTATGTTCATTAGTACCGAGTATTCCTTATTCATCTGTTGCTATTACCGAGAGATCATCTCATTCTTCTTCTGTGGGTCCTTCTCGCAAGAGGAGTAGGTCCCCTACAACATTTGTATCGGTATCTTCACCTATACCTAGAGCATTGTCTTCTGTACATGCTGACCTATTACCACCTCGCAAGAGGATTAGGAGTTTTGATTCTGCGATGGATTTAGAGGATTGTTCGGATGAGAGTTCTGAGTCGTCTGCACATAGAGAGACTAGTTTGAGAGATGATGTTGATGTCAGGGGTAGTGATGAGCCTTACTCAGAACCTGATATCGATCTCGAGGTTCAAGCAGAGATCGATAAGTGCATTGCATATGCGGATGCTCTTAGAGCTGAAGGGATAGATGCTAGGGTTGTGGTTGAGAATATTGCTCGAGAGGAGGTCGAGCGAGTGCAAGGGGCACAATTGATGTTAGAGATGATAGAGTTACGCATCATGTGGTGTCAGATGATATCCTTGAGCCTGCTCAGGAGGAGGGAGCTATAGAGGTTACTTATGAGACGTTGGGAGACTTGGTACAGAGATTTTATAATCATACTGTGGAGATCCCAGTTCACCGAGTTCAGGCTATTAAGAGCATTAATAAGGATCAGGGGCACAACATTATAGCGATGGGTAAGCAGAGTGTTGTTCTGTCAGAGAGGATCAGTGATCTAGAGCGGGATAATACGAGACTTAGAGGCAGGTTGGATGTTGCGAGTTAGAGAGTTGCTCGACTTCAGCGTAGGGAGTTACGTGTTCAGAGATAGATGAGGCAGATTCGGCGTTTGCGATTTTATGATCATGTGCGGATTGGTAGGCTTGAGGCATGTGCTAGGAAGCACTTAGGCTGCCATCCTTAGATTGTTTCATGAGTGTTCTAGTATTGATCCGTAGTATCTAGTAGTAGTGAATTATTAAGGATTCGTAAATCCTATCTTTTAAGAACCATGATGTAACTATTGACATTGATGATATGAAATCTAATATCGATTATTCTCTGTTGCGATGTTCTTAATCTAATGATATTTTCTTTGACACATTGCATACCGTATTATTAATAAATTGTGACATTATCATGAATTTATTTTGACAATGCGTTTCCATGTGATGAAACCAGTTGTTTATATCGAACCTCGTTAATAATCTTGTATCACCTAGAAATCTCATCGTGTGGTGTATTGTTATAATTGTAGGACAATGCCTAACACACGATCTGGAGCGACAACGACACGTGAAGCGGTTAATGAACTAATTTCTCACCGAGTGGCAGAAGCGTTGGAAGCTCATGACGCAGCCAGAAACCTTAAACTCCTAGCGGAAGGTAGGAATGAGCAGGAAGACAAGAATGGTGATGACTATGAAGATAGGAATGTAGGAGGAAATGGAAATGGAAATGGTAATGGAAGTGGAGGAGTGAATGGAAATGGTAATGGAAATGGAGGAGTGAATGGAAATGGAAACGAGGGTGGAAACAAGAATGGAAACGGTAATGGGAACGAAGGAGGAAATGGTTATGGGAATCATTACGTGAATTTCAGAGGTTTTATACCTGTTGCTAGAGAGTGCACATTTCAAGACTTCCTGAAGTGCCAGCCACTCAACTTCAAAAGGACAAAATGAGTTATTGGGTTGACTCATTGGTTCGAGAAGATGGAGATGGTGTTCCACATTAGTAATTGTCTACAAAAGTATCAAGTGAAGTATGCTACATGCACACTGCTAGACAGTGCTTTGACTTGGTGGAACACTCATAAGAGAACAATTAGGATTAACGCTGCATATGTCATGACATGGACAGAACTTATGAAGTTGATAAATGAGGTGTACTGCCCGCTAAACAAAATTCAGAAGATCGAGACCGAGTTATGGAACTTGATTGTGAAAGGAAATGACTTGATTGCTTATACCAGGAGATTTTAAGAATTGGTTTTGTTGTGTACTAGAATGGTCCCGGATGAGGAGGAAAAAGTTGAGAGATTCATTTGGGGTTTACCTAACAATATCCAGGGGAATGTGATCATTACTGAGCCTACTAGACTTCAAGATTCAATCCATATTGCTAACAACTTAATGGATCAGAAACTGAAGGGATATGCTTGAAGTGCTAAAAACAAGAGAAGGTTTAACAATAACTCGAGGGACAACCGTGGGCAACAACCAGCTTTCAAGCGACAAAATGTTAGAGGTCAGAATGTGGCAAGAGCTTATACGGCAGGAAACAATGAGAAAAATGGGTATGTTGGATCTCTCCTCGACTGAAACAAGTGCAAGTTGCACCATGAAGGGCCGTGTACTGTGAGATGTGGAAACTGTAAGAGGGTTGGTCACATAGCTAGAGATTATATGGCCGCTGTTTCCCTAAACACTCAAAGGGCCTCAGTTGGGTATTGTTTGTTATGAGTGTAGAAGGCCGGGACATTACATAAAAGATTGTCCTAAGTTGAGGAATCAAAACCGTGGAAACAAGACTAGAAACAAGATTGGGAACAATGAAGCTACAGCAAGGGCTTATGCCATCGAAGGAGGATGATCAAACCCTGATTCTAACATCGTCACGGGTACGTTCCTTCTCAATAACTGTTATGCTTCTATGTTATTCGATTCGGGTGTCGATAGAAGTTTTGTGTCGTCTACCTTTAGTGCCTTGCTTAATGTTGCACCATCCACTTTAGAAACTAGCTATGCTATAGAACTTACCAATGAAAGAATTTTAGAAACCAATGTTATCCTTAGAGGATGTACGTTAGGATTATTAGGTCATCCATTCGACATTGACCTAATGCCCATAGAACTTGGTAGTTTCGACATCATCATCGGTATGGATTGGTTGGCGAAGTACCATGCAGTGATCATTTGTGACGAGAAGATCATTCCTATCCCTTATGGAGATGAGATGTTGATAATCTGAGGTGATGATTGTGACAGTGGAAGTAAGTCAAAGCTGAATATCATATCGTATACAAAGACCCAGAATTATATACATAAAGGATGTCAAGTTTATCTAGCGCAAGTTACATCCAAGAAGACTGAAGACAAGTCAGAGGAGAAGCGACTTGAGGACATGCTAATTGTACGGGAATTTCCAGAAGTCTTTCCAGAAGACTTACCTGGACTACCACCTGCTCGACAAGTTGAATTTCAAATCGACATAGTCCCTGGTGCTGCACCTGTAGCATGAGCCTCGTATCGATTAGCACCTGTAGAAATGCAGGAGGTATCCACTCAGTTGCAAGAACTTTCAGACAAAGGATTTATAAGACCCAGTTCCTCACCCTGGGGAGCTTCGGTTTTGTTTGTCAAAAAGAAAGATGGATCTTTTCGGATGTGTATCAACTAACGTGAACTAAACAAACTTACTGTGAAGAACCGATACCCACTTCCAAGAATCGACAATTTGTTTGATCAACTTCAAGGGTCAAGAGTTTACTCTAAGATCGACTTGAGATCCGGTTATCACCAACTCAGGGTTCGTGGGGAAGAAATCCCAAAGACAGCATTTAGGACTCGCTATGGTCACTACGAGTTCCAAGTTATTAAACATTAAGATATTGATTAATGACTAGTGTGTGAAGATGAAGGTGTAATTAGTGTGTGTGTTTAGAGAGAGAAATATCTAACTTGTCTATTGATTAAATGAAATTGTTACACTTAACCTTGGCATAAATACTATTTATACCCCTTGGTTAACTATCCTTATTGAACTTTCCTAACTTAACACTTCTAGTCCCTGTACTTATTAAAGTACTTACAAATAGGTCATTTCTCTATTTCTAACATTCTCCCCCTAAATGATCTACTTGGGAACTATCCTTATAGTGTTTTTTATGACGTCTTCTTCTTTATCCTTGAACACTTTATTCTAAAGTAGTATGTCATTTTCTTTTTCTTTGAAGCTCGAAAATGCTGAGAATTCTTTATGAAAGTTAAGGATGACCTTGTAGCAAATCTCTCCAGATATAATTTTCTTCCCTTATATAATAGGATAGATTTCTTTATCTCTGAAGGTATCAACTTCACTCTTGAACTCAAATCAGCATTCTTAAAAGCTAACTTGATCTTCTTTAGCAACTTGAATCTTTAACAGTTTATATGAAATCTTTATCTTTAAACTTGATCTTGAATGTAGATTTCAAACACATAATGTTGCTGATGAAAGATCTTAAACATAATGATATTGATTGAGCATTTCTTTGTATAAAGAAATTAAACTACCTTGGACTTTTCTCAAGACATCCTTTCTTTCTCTTTAAGCTACCATTTAATCCCGTATCCATCTCTTGAGTATTGATAGTAGTAAATTTGATTGTCTTGAATACAATGTCGTATTCTTGACCGAAGATTCCATGCAAAGTTAAACTGCTATCTCTCTTTCGAATCGATCTTTTAGGTTAATGAAACACTACAAGCTTATTCAATAACACTTGATGACAGTAACCTCAATCTTGAATATCAAATCTTATCTTCGTATCAAACTACTTTTACCATAAAAATTTCTTTTGATTCAATGTTTATTGTTAGTATCTTGATTGTCCCATATATTCTTGCTTAATCTTCTTCCCATTTATATACTTGGAATTGACCTTACATTTTTATCCCTAAATAATTTACTTTATTCTGTCTCTCTCCAATATTTGGCCCAATACTAAGCTTATATTTTCTCCCCCTCATGATGATTATGATCCATCATGAGCATCATAACCATATAAGCTTCCAAATAAGCTTCGAGTGAAGAATATCCTTTGAAGTCTATGAAATTGAAATCAAAATCTTTTCTTTTCTCTTTAAGAATCAAACATTCTCCCATTTATAAACAAACATACTCCCCAAAAATAACCATAAGCTTCCTCGAACCAAAAACTTGATTTCTATCATTCCCGTGAAGGTTGAAAGGTAACTTTGATGTTATAATAATCGTTGAAATAGTCATGCTTATGAAAGGTAGAAATGTTGTTGTCGTATGTTGTAGAAGATGAAATGAAGAATTATCAGAGTAAGAACCATCTTCCACATTAACCATGAAGTTCATACATCACAAGATCATGCTTTGAAAATTTTCGATGAAATATTTGAAAAATATGATCAAATCAATATCTCGATGATAAGGATGAAGAAATATGATCATAAAATCTAAAGAAGCATTGATCTCGTAAACTTAGTGTTGTGTTACCTTGGGAAACACATAACCACTAGATCACATAGATTGCTAGTTAACATGTATTTGAATCATTAAACAATCATTTTCAAATAGTGACATACGTTCAGCGTTGGCATGATGTTAGCACTGGTAGGATTTCCATTCAATCATTGTGAATACTATTTTATAGTATCACTCCATAATGTTCTGGCAATGTCACGTAGACATGCAATGTCACAAAGACATATATCATTGTACCTTTTGTATCATTGATGTTTAATACAAACGTACTTTTATGTCCTAAAGATATTTCATTGAATATCAAATTGGCTCTAAACTCTTGTGCACTTTTAGTTAGCAAGGACTGGAGCAGTATGTCCTTTATTCAATACCAACATTCTCATAATGAGAAGTTGATAGATTATGCATTTAATCTCTGTGAGAATGAAACAAATACTTTTTGAGAAGTACTTGAGTGGCTAGGAGGGGTTGTGAATTTGCATCACTGGGTCCATGATGTCTACTTCAATATCAGAAATCAACAAATGAAATCTGATAGCATATTAGTTGACTCGGTTTCTATCCTAGTGTAGGAGAAACACCCTTAATCTTTTCTTATAAGCCTCTCACTTTTCAACTCTAACCTTTTCATTTTGCTTATCATTTGATTCTTCTTCATCATATTCTTATCACTTTTGACAAATTTATCATTTTCGATCATTCTTTTTCATTCAAAGCTTTATCTCTTAAGTCCTTTTGGCATTTGAAACATGTTGATTTGTACCACAAACTCCATCACCTAGACCTAATTTTCCTAAATTAGAAGGAAGACTCCAGGGTAGATCAATTTCGGTTCTGGAAGATCATAGGAGTATTTTGGGAGTAACTAAATCACACCGTGCAACTCAATCAACATACGCCAAGATAATTCCTTTAGAAAGAATGTCCGTAAAAACCATGATGAAAATTGAAAATCGTATCATGAGATTTTGATAATATCAAGAAAAATGTAGAACAGTCACTCTATCTGTTTTTGTATGCGGTTGCATTTCTTTTCTTGCATACTTTTCTCTTTTTATTTTCATGTGCTGTTCTTGCTTTTGAAGCACATGACATATACTTTTATTTTTTCATGTATACGATTTCTCATTTCTCTTTTTCTATTTTTCTCTCACAAATCTCTCTTTCTGTTTTTCATCATTCTCACAAACATCATATGAAGAAGAAAATTTTGATCTTTAAAAGTTTTCAATCATTATAAAGACACTCCCCCTTAACATATGCCGAGAAACATTTTGAACATGAAGCTAAAAACGCAAAAATACGGATATGTAAAGGTGAAATGTAAAACAATTTTTCATTTATGTTTCTTTCTGAAAACTTTTCAATATCATACACGGACACTCCCCCTTAAAAAATACCATATCTTCCTTGAAACATTTATAAGGGAGTTCCTCTTTGCACTTTTGAGTCCTTTATTTCTTTAGACACTTTTCACAAAAAATACATTGATTTGAAGACCTTTTTAAAATTGATTTTATCTTGAAAGTACCACATTTCAAAATTCAAATCGATTGTAACTAATCAACTTGATATCATTGACTTTGAAAACAAATTGATTTTATCTTTTAAGTACCACATAAAGATTTTAAAAAATATTTGTCAATGACTCAAGTCAAAGAAGACTTCTGTTCTTTTTCAAAGATAAATGCTCTGAAACAAACTTTTTTTTTCTTTAAAGTACTGACATGTACACAAGCCATCAGTTTAAGCTCGGGTTTCGTACTGAATTATACGAAAGCCGTCATTTTATGTTCGGGTTTCGTACTGAGTTATACGAAAGCCATTATATTAAGCATTGGTTTCATACTGAATGTGTATGAAAGTCATTATATTAAACACCAAAAATCTTTAAAGATTTGTTATTCATTTAAATGAAGTGTGACCAAAATCTGAGATCTTTGTTATTGATTTATCTTTTTCGTTTATCTTTCTTGTTTTTTGTTTATGAATCGAAAGAAAAGATAGATTTGAACAATATTGTTCTTGTCGTTTCTTTTAAATTTCAAAAATTAAATGAGGCTTAAGTCTTCAAAAACATATCGATGATGAGTTATTCTTTCGTGTTTTGGATCTTTGATGGTCACAATTTTGTTATACAACACGAAAAGATTCAACTGAGATCTTAGTTTCTTTTAGTTTTCTGTTTTTTTTAAATGTATAGTTTTATTTTGTAAAATGGTTAGATCAGTTCCTTGTAAAAAATGGTAGATCGGTTTGAACTAGATGATAGATCGGTTTCGTCTTTTGAGTTGTTCGGTTCCTACTGTTTTGATGTTGTTCGGTTCCATCTGAGTAGATAGATCGGTTCCTTCTGCGTCTTTGACTTTGACCAAAAAGGAAAAGCTTGAAAATAAAGTGCGTGTACAGAAAACACTTGAAAACGCGTGTACAAAAAGTTAAACGTGTGAATCTCCTGAATTTGTTAGAAAATGAGTTTTTGACAAACAAAAAGTCAAACTTATTTAAAATCAGTTACAAATTCAGTTACAAAATCAGAGATCTGAAAATAAGCAGTTTTAAGCAAAAAGAAGCAGATCTAAAGCATTTGAGCACTGAATTAAGCACAAAATAAGCAAATTTGACTTTTTAGCACAAGAATAAGCTGAAAGAAGCTAGATGTGAACTTATAAACTTGAACTACAAGAATAAGCATAAGAATAATCCTGAAAATCTGACTGAATTAGAATAAGCACACAGAATAAGCATGAATAAGCTAAAACTCGTCTGAAAAAGCTAACAAAATAAGCAACAATAAGTTGATAAGCACAAAAAAACAAAAATAAGCTCGAAATAAGCAAAAAGCACACGAATTAAGCACAGATTTACAATAAGCACGAAAATAAGCTAATAAGCACAAAATAAGCACAATAAGCAATCAGAATAAGCAATAAGCAGTCAGAATAAGCAAAAATAAGTACGAATAAGCAAATTCTCGGTCTCATAAACACAATCAAACACTAAAATAAGCACTAATCCACAATCATTGGCTCTTGATACCACATATTGAACATTAAGATCTTGATTGATGACTAGTGTGTGAAGATGAAGGTGTAATTAGTGTGTGCATTTAGAGAGAGAAATACCTAACTTGCCTTTTGATTAAATGAAATTGTTACACTTAACCTTGGCATAAATACTATTTATACCCCTTGGTTAACTATCCTTATTGAACTTTCCTAACATAACACTTCTAGTCCCTGTACTTATTAAAGTACTTACAAGTAGGTCATTTCTCTATTTCTAACACAAGTAATGCCGTTTGGTTTGACTAACGCACTGACAATATTCATGGATTTGATGAATCGGGTATGCAAACTGTACCTGGATAGATTCGTGATCGTATTCATCGATGATATTTTGATCTACTCCAAGAGTAGAAAAGAACATGAAGGGCACCTTAAGTTAATTTTGAGGTTACTTAAGGAAGAGGAATTGTACGCCAAGTTTTCAAAGTGCGATTTTTGGCTTTTAAATGTATAATTTCTCAGTCACATGATTGATAGTGAAGGCATTCACGTTGATCCCGCTAAGATTGAGTCAATCAAGGAATGGGCGTCACCCAAGACACCAACTGAAATTCGTCAATTTTTAGGTTTGGCCGGTTACTACCAATGATTCATCAAAGGTTTCTCAATGATTGTTAGGCCTATGATGAATTTGACTTAGAAAAGCATGAAGTTTGATTGGGGAGAAAAGGCTGAAACTACTTTTTAGTTGTTGAAAAAAAATTATATAGTGCGTCGATTTTGGCCTTACCCGAGGGAAGTGAAAATTTTGTGGTATACTGTGATGCTTCGCATAAAGGGTTAGGCGCGGTTTTGATACAAAAGGAGAAAGTCATAGCTTACGCATCCCGCCAACTTAAGGTCCATGAGAAGAACTATACCACACACGACTTAGAACTTGGTGTAGTAGTGTTTGCCTTGAAGATGTGGAGACACTATCTGTATGGCACAAAGTGTGTCATGTTCACTGATCATAAGAGTTTGCAACATATTCTTGATCAGAAAGAGTTGAACATGAGACAATAACGGTGGTTAGAATTTTTGAGTGATTACGACTGTGAGATTCGATACCACCCAGGAAAGGCGAACATGGTGGCTGATGCACTAAGCCGAAAGGAAAGAATTAAGCCACTGCGAGTTCGGGCCTTAGTTATGACTATTGGTTTGAATCTTCCTAAATAGATTCTGAGTGCTCAATTGGAAGCCAGAAAAAAAGAGAACTTCGTAACCGAAGACCTGCATGGTATGATTAATAAGCTTGAACCTCATGATGATGGAACATTATGGAGTTGGATTCTGTGTTTTGGTGACTTGAAGACTTTGATTATGCACGAGTCTCATAAGTCAAAGTATTCCATCCATCCTGGATCGGATAAGATGTACCAAGACCTGAAGAAGTTGTATTGGTGGCCCAACATGAAAGCAGAAATTGCCACCTACATCAACAAGTGTTTAATGTGTGCCAAGGTTAAAGCGAAATATTAGAAGCCGTCTAGTTTGTTGGTTCAACCAGAAATTCCGCAATGGAAATGGGATAATATAACAATGGACTTCATGACTAAATTGCCAAAGACGACAAATGGTCAAGACACGATTTGGGTGATCGTCAATCGCCTGACCAAGTCTGCTTATTTCTTACCCATGAGAGAAGACGACCCATTAGAGAAATTGACGAGACAGTACTTAAAGGAAGTAGTCTCAAGGCATGGAGTGCCAGTTTCGATCATCTCTGACCGTGATGGGAGATTTGCTTTACATTTTTGGTGGTCTCTTCATAAAGCATTGGGTACTCGATTGGATATAACTACAGCTTACCACCCGCAAACTGATGGCCAGAGTGAGAGGACCATTCAAACATTGGAAGACATGTTACGTACCTGTGTGCTTGACTTTAGAAAAAGATGGGATAAACATTTATCATAGGTGGAATTCTCGTATAACAACAGTTACCATACCAGCATTAAGGTTGCACCATTTGACGCGTTGTGGGCGCAAGTGTCGATCACCGATTTGCTGGGCTGAAGTTGAGGATAGTCAGCTCACTGGCCTAGAGATCATCCACGAGACAACTGAGAAGATTGTTCAAATCAAGAGCCGTATCCAAGCTGCCCTTGATCATCAAAAGAGCTATGCCGATGTAAGATGAAAACCCCTTGAGTTTCAGGTGGGGGATAAGGTCATGTTGAAAGTATCGCCATGGAAAGGAGTGATACGTTTTGGAAAATGGGGAAAGCTTAACCCTTGTTATATTGGACCTTTTAAGATTATAGCCAAAGTTGGAACATTTTCCTATCGAATTGAACTCCCGGAGCAGTTGAGCAGAGTTCATAGTACTTTTCACGCCTCTAACTTGAAGAAATGCCTATTCGATGAAACTCTTGCTATATCGTTAGACAGAATTCAAATCAATGACAAGCACCAATTCACTGAAGAACCTGTCGAAATCATGGACCATGAGGTCAAGCGGTTGAAGCAAAGATGCATTCCAATTTTTAAGGTATGTTGGAACTCAAAAAGAGGTCCTGAGTTCACCTGGGAACGTGAAGATCAAATACAAAAGAAATATTCGCACCTTTTTGCTAGTGTTGTATCTGCGTCGAATGCTATGCCTTAAGCTTTGAGTACAAAGCTCTTTTAATGGGGAAAGGATGTGACACCCTATAAATTTCAGGTCAATATGTTTACCAATTCCGTTCATTATTTTAACTTTTAAAAGTTACGTGTTAATTTGACGTTAATCCGGGAAGCTGTCATGCGTAAGACTGGATAATCGTTATCGAAAACGTTCTGACGTCAGACTGAGCTTAGATTACATGAATTATAATTAATAAAGTCATTTTATGTCATTTCGTGGTTTACGAATATTTATGTTTGCAATTTTTATATTTTTGGCGTGAGTTTACGTTTTTAGCGTTTTTGATCAAACAGAACCCTAGAAACGTACCACCTTTGCATGCAAACCCGAGTTATCATTCGTAACATGTCGTAACACCAAAAATTTCATTCACCCTCCCCCTCTTGACCCAAATCGGACGCCTAAGTCCCCAACCAAAACAACTATAAGTCCTAAATAAAATCAAGAGCATCTTATTTTTGAAATTCCCATGCATGTGAAAGATAGTAACATATAAGAATGTCATTCTCATGCACAAGACATTAAACTAGACAAAAACATGTGATCTTTTAGACTTATGCTCTCTCTTTGACTAAAAAATTTTAAAATCAAGACTTTTGACTAACACCTTGGCTAGTTAAATGGCTTTTGTCTCTCCTCTCTTGCTCACTATTCGGCCGAACCACAAGGACAAAAGGAGTGGCTTGTGCCACTTGACTTGAGCCAAGACACACCATAAAACCTTAACCCTTGACCTCTATAAACCCCTCTTATCTCATTTTAGGTCATAACATCACAAGACAAGCCTCTAAAATTTTCTCTCTTCTCTATTTCTCTCCTTTGGTGGTCTCGGCACAACAACAACCCACAAGGGTTTGATGTTCTTTAACTTCTAGCAAGATCCAAGTGTTCAAGATTGTTACCAAGGGTTATATAAGGTGTTTTCAAGTTTTGGTTCATTTGATTTAAGGTTTATTTCAAGGGTTTATAAGCTAGGGTTTAGTTTTTATACTTGGGTTTTCAAGATCTACTCTTCTTCTTTCAAGTTTCTTGTGTTTTCCATCTTGTTCATCATTTGTAAGTAAACACTAACCTTCTTCTTTTGATTTCTTTATGTTTTTGTATTTCTATTCAAGATCTATACATCCATATGTTTGTGTTATAATTTTCAAAACTTATAAAGTAAGTTTTTATAAATAATAAAGATGTTGGTATTTTTATTTACTCATATTGTAGTCTGGGTGAGATTGAGTGTTTTTGTGTGTTGCAAAAAAGATGGTGATGGGATTAGAAGTATATTAAGTGTGGTTTTGTTGGTTGGTTTAGTATTGAATGGGTTTAGGTTAGATTGGGCACTATTGTGAAGTTTGGTTGGATTTTTGAAGGCGTTTGCGAAAAGAGTGCTTGTTGATCCGATTTTATAATGAGGTTTTAGCTTACTTAAAAATGTTTTTATTAGCCGAGAAGGTAGTTTTTGAAGATCCTGTTTTGAATAGATAGGTTTTCATATCTCGAACACAAAAAACGGACTTAAAACGGCCGAGTTATGACGAAATGAATTTTGGAACATTTTTGAGAAAAATAACTATATAAGCTTGCTGATTTGAATTAGAAAATGGCTTTTCGGACACTTTCGGGATGTTTTGAGCTTTTAAAATATTGGTGAAACAAGTAATAACGTTAGTATATTAAGTAAGAACTTTTAAAAATGTCACAAACGTAATGTCGGATTTCTAAAATGGAAAACTTCTAAAAATGGAAACTTTTGGTATTTATTAGTGAGACGGACTTAGAAAGTGGCGTTTAGGTTTCACTAACGCGTGTTGGGTAAATGGAATTATCGTATATTAGGAGACGGTATTAACGTCCCGAAACTTAGAACTTTCCAAAAATAGAAACTTTCTAAAAAATAGTAACTTTCCGAAATTTGAAACATCTCGTGAATTATAATGTAACGTATCTATAAACCTTATACTTTTGTAACAACACGTTTTTATTATATAAACTAAACGCACAAACACTTATAGATGTCTACTTTCGTCACGCGTCTTATTCGATGTTTCATATTTATTTCTCGTTTCCGAAGCGCGTCTTTTAATTAGGTCGCGGTTAGAGTCAGTCGCTATCGTTATTATCTCCGTTGAATTTTTTTTCTCACCATTTGTTTAAGGTGAGTTCATAGCCCCACTCTTTACTCGTTTTGAATAAATATTTTATAACTTTGAGTGAGAAACATTGCTTGCTTTTAAAACTAGACACAAGTACTATACGTGAGAATTTCCATGTTTACGTGTTGCCTAAGTAGCGTTTAGACCACTGTTGCCCGAATAATCATGAACCATTAATTACCTTTAACCGACTGGCTGGTTAAGTAAGCACAAGTGAATAAATAGATCTATTGGGACTAATAATCCCCATCTGGGTTTGGTAATTCTTATTGGTCGGGTACTTGACGGAATGTACAGGCCAACGGATGTATATCATGTCGAAATTAGTTAGGTGGTCTTTGGTCGAACACCTGTAAGGGCAAGACTTATATGGTAGTGTACATGCTACTTTCCACTATTAGCCTTAGTGTCATGAGCTTAGTGAAACGTAAATGCCTCTTTATGTGAAGATGTATCTCCTATAACTATCACATACGTTTTGATATCTTGTGGTCCACACTGATAATATTTGAACTAAACCTATGAATTCATCAACTTTATGTTGACATTTTAAGCATGTTTTTCTCAGGTGCTTAGCTTGGATATTATTGCTTGAATTATGTGAAGTCCTTTGCCTGGACCAGTCTTCAAGAATTTATCTATGTTTTTAAATACCATTGTTGAAACTCATTTAAGCTTCCGCATTTTAACTCTTGAATCATTTAAATTGTTTGATATAAAACTTATTAATATTTTAAATTAATGCAATGGTGTTTATTTTTAAAACACACCCTTAGAGGTCGTTCTTTATGCTTTGTACTTGAGATATTCATGAACGTCATGCCCCAGACGCTTATTCTGACGGGACCCTATCTTGCTTTTCCCTGATATCTGCATCATCAGCTTCTGCATCATTCCCTGACCTACTGCTTGTATCTTGCTTTTCAGATTCTGTCCCACTGCTTTATGTGACAACCAAACCAGCATATAATGCTTTTCCCAAACCAACCTTTCCTTCTGTTGTATGCATCTGTCTGTCATTCATCCTGCTGCCATAATCTCTTTTATGTAGTGCACTTTCATCAATTGACTTCTTAATAGATTTCATGTGTTGGATTAGTGTATCTGTAAAACTCTGTATTTAAGGTCACTACTATTTCCAATCTTATAATTATTTTATAAATTTTAAAGAATTTACTTTTGCATTTTAGTTGACTTTTATTAAAATCATCGTTTTAATTATTCGTGATCCATGCTTAGAATTATTATTCGTCTCGAACCCTACGTAATTTAATTTTTTTTCAGAAAAGTGTCTCGATTTATGTAGAACTATTTTTATCTTGTTCGTTTTCACTTCGTGGTTCCGCCTTAACTCTTGTTATATTTTACGTTAATACCCGTTAGCCCCAAAAACTACCCACTTATTCTAAATTTATACCCTTAAAAACTAACTAATAACACAAATTACTCAAGTTGGTGATTTACCACCTCATGGAATGAGGTGGCCTAATCTTACAAAGTATCTTGAACACTTGTCCAAGAACTATGTATGCCTTGCATGCCACCTTTAACAAAACCACTTCATACTTGCAAACTTCACATAGTTATCTCCACCTTTCCCTTTTTCTCTCCTTTGCCGTACATCACCACCCTCCACACACCACTTTCCATCAAAATTTTCTAGCTAAAATTCATCACAAAATAAAAGGCTTTCAAACTAGTTAAAGTCCTTGTATTTTAAACCTTTCAAACAATCAATAAAATAACATATCCTAAAGATTTAGGGGCTGATTTTCTCAAAGTTTTTAAAGGGTGTTTGATGCATTGGTGATGATGCATTGTGGTGTGGGTGACTTTCAGCATGGTTTTTGTTAGTAATAATTAGTTAATTTTCGTTGGAAGTTTTGCAAAGATTTATTTGGGTAATTAATATTCTGAATAATTCCTTTTAATATTTTTTACTTTTTATATATTGTATTTTTGTACAATTTAGCTACTGTAAATGAAAGTATATATTGGTATTGATTGAGTTTGGGCATTGCATGCATGATTTGACCTCTTAAAATGAAGCTACATGGGCCCTACAATGGATTTAGACATTAGGAAATTTTGATCACTAGAAGAATGTGGGATTTGAAATAGATCAGTAGGTTGTGGATGTGTATTGGACTCATAGGGTTGTAGACAAATTTCTTGTGATGATTTTCCGGGTGGACCATTTCGGGACGATACCCGATGAGAAAGTTATGGCCAAAATGGTAGATTAGGTCAAAAACAGACATACTGTTTTGCACGACCCAAAACTCATAACATTTGTATACTGACCCCTAAAAAGGTAAAACTAAGACTTGTAGCTAAACTTATGTAGAACCTAATATAATTGGATGGTTTTCCAGTTCCTTACAGTTTGTAAATGGCGGCCGAAACGGTGAACCCGAAATTAGCAGCCCAAAATCAGACTTGACACTAGTGTAGAACTTGGGCCTTTAGATCATATTTTGGCATAAGTTTAATAATGAAACCCTTAAATCAGTAAAATAGACTCATAAATGAACCCGGGAAGATAAATAAGAAGTCGACACCCTTTACGGTTTAGAAATTACGGTAACTTTCGTAAGATGAAAACTATAAACTTATTGCTAAAAGCGGGAAAACTTATGAATAACTTTTGGATAAAAACCCGAGGTGGTAGGACCCACTTATCATGACTTAAAAAATGGTTAACCTACTGATCATAAGACTAACCAGAAGCCCGGACCCATAAATTTATAGAATTAGGGTGCCTTAAGTTGAATTGGGCCCAAAAGCCCAATATGACCAACTTAACCACTATAAGCTTAAATATGTAAATTTAACCCATTGGGCCTTATTGAGCCAACCTATTGGACCAAAACAATACTTTAAATTCTGGACATAAAAGTTTACCACCCAAATAATCATATTGGGCCTACTAATGGGCTTGTTGGACTTATGTGGACTTCACATTTTTATTGCATTTTAAAAGAAGGCTAAATAAACTACTAGTATTCTAAAATTTAAAGAGTATGCAATGTCTAAATCAATTGATCAATATATTACTATTACATATGTAATGATATCGATAAATATTTATCGACATGAATTTAATGCGCGCCGTTAGTTTAGGTCGCGGTTGATTATTTTTTGACGTTCCTTGCTTTCGTGATTTCTTGATCGTTACGTCTTATCACGGTGAGTTCATAGCCACGCTTTTCAAATATTTTTCTTAAACCCCGCGAGGGAGATGCATACTAGTTTTCTAAAATGAACATAAGTAGTTTTCTTGTATGCTTGGACCCGATTATATGTGATATGTTTCTTGAGTAGCTTTACATCAAAAGACCCCAATCGTGAGCCGTTAACTACCTATGATGGGTAGTCACTTGCACAATAAATAGCGCTATAGGTTAAACATCCAGGTTCAGTTTTTGGGCTTTGGATCCGATTGTGAGCAGTCCCAATGTACAGACCTATTGTGTCGAGATTTGTAGTAGGTATATGACGTAATATCTAACCTTGGGGGCAAATGATGAATATTATTCAAATATGATTGTGATTATCTAAATTATGCGAAATGGGATCGGTGGCACGAGCTCAATGCAACTGTTGGTTAATAGCTTGTTTGGCCCACAAGTTTATATGATGCTTATGAATATTATAATGCTTGTGTTCAACTCTTTATCACTCATAAAACCTATGAATTCACTCAACTTCGTGTTGACTTTTTAGCATGTCTATCTCAGGTAATTGAAGTCCGGAGGATTGAAGGCAATAAAAAGGAGGATTTGCGCTAGATTATGTTTATCAAAAATTAAAAATTGACTCATTTGCTCAAAAACAAGTTGGTTGTAATGGATAACCTTTATGTTTCTTTTGGGTAACGTTCATGGGACATCTTGTTGAAGCTTAAATTAGTAATATGATGCAGGTTGATTTTAAAACGTCTCTTTTTGAGTCGTTCTTTATATTCTTGTGACTATTGTACTATGAATTTAACACCCAAATATTGGTTCCGTTGAGAGTAACTTTGGGGTGTTAAAGATTGGTATCAAGAGCCATACGTTATAGAGAACTAGGTTGTTTTCAAAACCTAAACTATAACTTTATTTTCAAATTTTAGCGTTCTTGCAATTACGTTTCTAGCATTATATATTGCGGGTGTATTATCACTAAGTATTTATTAATAAATACTATGATACATATATCAAGATATATATTGATTATTAAACTTTACATATTAAAGTTTTCATCATATTTTGAAAATTCTCATATCTAATTAATGTATTGCATACATTCATACTTTGTATAAATTTTATTAAATATAGTGACCTTATATATATTTATTTCGCGTGATTGCAGATTATCATGGAAAATCTACCCCTTGACCATAATTAGTTTGCACTAGCTGCAGAGGCTGCACCAAATAATAATAATCGATGGATGAAGTGGGACGTACCACTAGGAGGAGAGATGGACGAGCCAATGATAGACCCAGGGTTTGACGAGGAGGTTATGGATGATGATGATGATGGTTGGGATGAAGATGATGAGTGGCTGATGGCCCTAGTGACGCCCTCGAGGGCAACTATGACTGTTTCGAGCACCTACGAGGTTGGAGGTCTGTCTACGGCTATGCCCGTGGGACACCCTCTTGCTATTATGGCACCTGGAGTCGCTACACAGCCTCAGGTAATTGATGACTTATGTATCCAGATGGATAACCTAGAGTATAGACAAGGAGTGTTGACAAGGAAGATGGAGGAGGTGAGTGATATTGAGGTGGCTAATAATATTGCCATTAGGGAGATCCACCCTAGAGTGACTACTGTGGAGGAGCAGGTGCAGACCCTGCAGACGGCACTACATGGAGCCGAGTTGTAGAACCAGCAGTTACGGACTAGAGTGGCTGAGATGGAGAGTCGCGAGGGCACCATGATGTCGTACATACTGTGGATGGAGGAGCGCCTCGCTGTTTTGGAAAAGAGATTTCTGGGACCGCCTTCTGGGCCCTAGTAGCCATTTCCTTTCCTTTTTTAACTTGCTGGTCTAGGATCTTTTGTATAGTTACACTAAACTGCTAGTGCCAGTTAGTGATCTTGTGCTGCCAGGTGTATTTTGTCCTCTTTGTAAACTCTGCAGCCCTATTCGGATTTATGTAGATTCTTGTGTTAGAAACTTGGAAAGCCGATATTGTATCTTTTGGGAATTATGTATGTAGTATTGGAATGTTTATGTTTTATCCTTAGTGTGGATGTTAGTCTAATCATTGCCTTGTCTTGAAATCTTCGTTGTGCATGTATTATCCTTGTAGTAAGGCCTAGTTGTCATTGTTACCTTAAAAACCTTATCTTATTTCGTCCTAACTCAATTTTTGGAAATATAGCGATTTCCGTCAACAACCTTTTCCTCGAATACCTTCTTTGATTTTTCTTATCCTTATCTGTTACCCTTATTACTTGATGTGATCTGTAGCCCTGAACCATCTTAATGACATTTTGTAGACCAAAATAAAATAAAAATAAAAATTTGCATTTTTACAAACAATAATAATTGTGGTTTTCGGATGGTAGGTAGACAATTCTTTTCCACTATGTCGCTTGATTTCCTTTTCTCCCACATAATAAAAATTTCATGGATAGTGTGTGACAATAAGTTTTGACAAGGACGGATATGTCATCGTTTGGTCCTCAATTAGGCATGGCCTGATCACCTATGCATAATTCAGGAAGAACCACGTTATGTCAGAAGTCGTCACCCCTAGAATCTTTGAAATAAAATTTACAAGACTTACCAAAATAAAATGTTTATACCTTAACTGTGGATCACCATGCAAGAAACCCTTTTTGATTCGAATGCTTGAGAGAGGGCCCAGACTGGTCATCGCAAATTACACTCTTACCTTTCCTTTCCTTTTTGTTGCCCTTGAAACCTTTCCCCTATTGTTTTCTATCGATGACGTCACTCTGACCAAATCATGTGAAGAGAGTTTAAATCATGGAATTTAGGTTACTTAAAAGATAGATCGTTTACCCGTGTAGCTAGATTTGGTAAAGTTGGTTTTGGAGATGGATTGGTTAGTTGCACTTGATGCCGTCATCGTCTGTGGTAAAAAGGAAGTGCACATTCCGGTTAAAAATCAAACATTAGTAGTCAGGTGTGTGTTCTTATCATATCTTAAAGTCGTGTTTTTAGCAGGATATTGACTTTAAAGATAACTTGTTCGTGCTTACAATGGTGTGACGAAGAC
>BQNB010041885.1:0-46482 GCA_026074375.1 Tanacetum coccineum
TGGCCAGTTTGACACCGTGGTGAAAAAGCGGATTACACCTTGATTGGTTTCTTAATGTATATATAAATAATATATAATAATAAATACTACTTATATTAACCAGACCAAATCAAGTTTCCCTTGAAAAGGTTCAAAGAAAGAAAATCAATAAAATCCGAGTAGTATATGATATTCCCGGGTCGTTTATCCCCAACGAGGAATGCAATGGAAAGTCGAGAGTCGGTTTGACATTTGATGTTTGAATAAAACAAGATTTTGGATTGGGTTTTCTAAATCTACAGGAAAAATCAATTAAAAGGCAAGCTAAACTAAAAACGAAAGCAATTACAAAATTAAAAACGTAAACGGGACAAAAAAACGCGACTTAAAAACCTAAATTATCACAAATTTAAATCCTAAAATGATTTTTTAAGTTTTCCTAATCCTAATTGACTAAATTATAAGAAAAATTAAAGAAAATCCTAAAACGAGAGCTTTAAAAGTTAAAGAACGAAGAAAACGAGAACGGGACCAAATCTCGTTTTTTAAAAAACTAAATTCTAAAATTTTAACCCTACGAAATCAAATCTAATTTTTCTAAGTCCTAAATGGTAAAATAAAATTTTTAAAAATAGAATTGTACTTTTTTGACTTTTTTATAATTTTTTTATGAATTAAAAACGGATTTTATCTAAATTAATTATAAAAAATACTAAACGAAAATGGAAAAATCTGAAAAAATGCAAGAAAATACTTTAAGCTATGAAGAACCTAGGAAAAATATGAACTTGGACAAAAAGCTTATAAATAAGCCGAAAATAAGCTACAAAGGGCTGATAAGCTTAAAAGGCAAAAAGGGGTCAAATATAAAACCAATGTCCCTATCTGGTGTTGTGGTTAGTGTGTGTGTATGTTGGGACAAGTGTGTGCAAAGGGAAAGGTCATGGGTTCGACCCCCATGCCTCTCTTTTTTTTAGAAACATATTTTTTCTTTTTTTTAAACTTACAAAATAAGCTAAGAATAACAAACTTTTAAAAAACAATGTTTTTCAAAACTTGAAAATAAGCTAGATATAAGCAAATTAAGCTAACAGACTTAACTTTTTAAAACTAAGGCTAAAATGCAAAATAGTTAAGCATTTTAAGGCTAAATAAGCTAAGGGTAAACAAAAATAAGCAAAAACAGATATGAACCTATCCCTAATAAGCAAATGTAGACAAAATTAAGCCAAGAATATAAGCTAAAAAGGGCTGGAAAGCTAGAATTCAAACAACCTAAGGGACAATTTTTAGGCTTAATTTTAAGCACCAAATCAGATCCTTATGGACTAACAGCTTATATGCCCTTAAAGCTTATCCAACTAGCTACAATAATTAGCAAAGAAAAAGTAGTTTGAAATAAAGATAAGACATGAAAAAGTTAAAGGAAAAAGGTTGTTCAGGCAGATCACTACTTTTTGGTTTTCTTTACAAAGACAAATTGGCTTATTTGCAGGCCTACTTAAAGCTAGTAAAAGATGATAAAAATGGAAATTAAGCAAAAACAGATCAAGTACATCTTACAAAGAACTTATGCAATAAAAATCAGAACTTAAAGCTGACTTTAACTAACTTAAAACCAGGATTAAAAATTGACTTTTTTAAAAACTTTGGAAACTTGACTTGATAGATTTGACTTCAAATTTAACAAGACAGAAGCACTCTGAATTTGCTCTATCCCTACTGCATTTGGTCATAAATAGAACACTAACAAAAGCCTTAAAACAAATTTTTAGCCAAGCTCAAATTTAAATACCTTGAAAGGATTTTGAGACCACAGATTTACATATTTTAATGATAAACCCTTAAAACTTACTTTAAAACTTGAAAAACTCATAAAAACAGATTAACAACACTTAGAAGAGCTTGACAAATTAAGATTACTGACCCAAAACAGTTTTGCACTTAAATTGACCCATTTTGAGTCCTGTCCCAAACACCCCTTTTAGTTTGAAACATCTATTTTAAAGCTATTTTACACTGAATTAAGCCATGTTTATTAAAAACAAATGATAACCATGCAATGTTAAGCAAAAATAAGCAGATTCCAATCAAAGATAAGCACTAAAATAAGCAAATAAGCAATAAGCAGTTAGAAGCAATTAAAGGCAGTTTAAACTAAAAACTCAAACAAATGACATGTAAGCAATAAAAAAGCATAAATGAGCATAAACAACATAAATAAGCAACAATAAGCAGTAAGGAACAGTAAATAAGCAGTGCTATAGTAAATAAGCTAAAAATGAGAAATAAAACTCACAAAGGTCCAAAGCTTTTGGCGAGTATTTAACACTCAAAACCAGACCAAATGCTTCCCATGAAGCTCTAAACCAATGGCCATCGAAAATACACCATGCTCTATTGCTTTTCTTGACAAATTCTTTTTGTGATTTTTTTTTATTTTCAAGACAGATATGAAAACAAGCTTCTAAATAAGCTTTGAGTGAATCAAAAGCTGATGTAGTAGCTTAATGACAGTATTTAAATGACAGGTTAAGTGAATGACAATGATTAAAGAAAACCTTAAAATTTCATTAACTAAAAAAAAAGATTACAATGCTTAAATTTAAATGACAGGTAATTTAAAAGACGGGTAAATTAAATTGCAGTATTAAAAAATGGACAAATTTTGTTAATACAAGTCTTGACTTAAACAAAATTTGACCAAAAACAATGAACTACACTAGCCCTATACTTATACTAAGAAGCTAAAGTCTTAAAGTCTTCATGTGTGCTTGTTTTGTGAGGAGAAAGAGGCTGGTGTGCTTCTTGTGTGAGTATAAGTCCAAAATTCAATCTCAGCCAATAATCTTTCTTGGTCTCCAAGTCTAACGATCACAACCCTTGATTTTCTTGTCTTTATCATTGACGAATGGGGTGAGCTAGGATTGCCAAGGTGGCAAATGGCTTCTTGTGATGTGGGGTTAAGGATGGAGAGTGATGTTTTGTTTGGTGGTGCAAGAATCAAAGTGAAAATGACAAGGAAGGTGAACAGGGGTTTTGGCAGGAAATTTTTGGTTAGTTAAACTGGTTGAAAGTTTGTGAGTTTGGCAGGTTTAGTCCCTCATTATGATATGAGTGTTTGCAAGAATTTTCCTTTGTGGTGATGAAAAGTTATGGGAATTGGCAAGTTAAGTCCTTGAGAGAGTATAGTTTTATTTCAGTCACGGTCCCTAAAGGACTAATGGTGGTTAAGTGTAATAGGGTGTTGGGCTTAACACCCGTTAAGTGGGGTTTATGGTTTGGGCTTTAGTAACTGTTTGGGCCAGGTTTTGCTTTTTTTTTTATTTAGTTTTTTTTTTATTTTAGTACTTTTTCTTACTTTCCTTCTTTTGTAGTACTTTGGCTTTTTTTTTTTCTCTTGCCTTTTTTCTTCTTTAGTACTTCTTTTTCTTTTCTTTCTCTTTTCTTTACTTTTTCTTCTTTTTTTTTTTTTTTTTTATTTTTTGTTTTTAGGCTTTTTTTTTTTTTTTTTTTTTTTTTTAGTTTTTTTTTTAGTTTTTTTTTAATTTTTTTTTTTTTTTTTTTTCTTTTCTTTTACTCATTAGTATATGTTTGGGCCAGGTTTAAGGATAAAAGGGGATTGGGCCATTTGTGGGTTATTTTGGCTAAGGGTTTGTATAAGTCTTGTCAATAACACTTAATGGGCTGCCCCGGCCCATTAGATGGGTACGGGTGGGCCCATTAAGTATTTTTTCGTTTTCGGCATCGGCTTTGACCTTTGACTTTGTCGGGGTTGACTTTGTGGTTGACTTTGACTTTGATTTTTCTGCTCTTTCTGTTCCATGCTCGGTTTTGTCTGTTTTGGCTTGATTTTTCATCCTTTTGTTGGATATCCATTTCCTGCACAATATAAATGAAAACATACAAATACAATGTATTTTTGGTACGTTTTTTGTCATTTAGGTCCATTTTTAATGGAAAATGGAATGTGTAATTAAGCACACACCACAAGTGCTAAAATCCTAAAAATAAACGATTAAGCACATAATCTGGGCATATTTGCATGATTTAGGAGGTTAAATGACCCCGAAATAGTGTATAAAATGACACCTCATCAATAGACTTTATTATAATATAATTACTAACAAAACTATAAACTATACAAAGACCAATTCGTTTTAGTAATAAATACTTTTCTTAAACCTAACAATCTCCCCCTAAGGGTTGATTATTACAGACGCTTCATTGTCGGCAGAATTGGTCTTCCATTCATAAACGATACCCATCCTGCTCACACCTTTTTTGCATGTTTGTCCCCCTTTAGGAGGAACAACATTCTAATGATGTTCATCATGATAAGTGAAAAGTATGTATGAATAGAAACTGGTAGAAGTTTATGGCTTTTCAAACTTTGTTCTTAAAATTTCCCATAACTCTGGATCAGCTGCCTGATCTTGAGACTTTGACTTCATGTTGAAATATAACTGATATTGAAGATCAATAGTTGATATTTCAGCCATTGACGAACTTGTTGTAGGGTACAGATTGAGAGTGGTATTCAGCATGTGCTTTCAAAATAATTCTTCAATCATTTTGGGTCCATGAGTGGCAAATTCTTTCGAGATCAATTCTGTTACATTTATAGGAGCAATTTCTTGATCCTTTTAAACAGCAAGATCTGCCAGTCTTGGCATTTCTTCTTTGATCATCTCATTTGTTTTTGCAAACGTAAGCTCAGGTATAACTTTGTTGCAATGATCAAGAACTTTTCTGATCTTTCCTATAAAAAACTCATGAGTCACAAATTTATTTTTAATATAGGTACGAATTTGACCACATCACTTACATATGCCAACAATGCTTCCCGGAATAATATTTGTCTTGTTGGAAGTAAATCATCTCTTGCTTTTAGACTTGGATGTGGTAGCAGTTGTTGGTGATACTGGTATCGTTAATTCCTCTAAAATTGTCTTATCCGAAGATAAGTCTTTCCTAGGGGATCTGTTTGATGTGGGAACTGGTGTCTGCATCTGCTCATTCCTAGTCTCCATACTACCCGTTGCATAAGTTCTGACCAATGAAGGATCAGTATAATCATCATTGTCTTTCTCCTTAGCAATATCATCTGTTTTCTCAGCATCATCATCTTACTTTTCATCTTGTTTCTCTTTTTCATTCACCTTATCATCATCAACAACATCTGGATTTACCTTATGACTCTTATCCTAGTACTCAAATCATCATCATCATTAATCATAGAATCAGCAAACTCACTTGCATATGATTCTTCATCTTCATCACCTTCAACCATCTTTTCAATTTCCTCCTCTGCCAATTTCTCTTGTACTTTAGCAACATTTTCTTCTGCTTCAGCAGCTATAGCAGTTTTATGTAGAGCAAGACTTAAAAGAGTTGCTTCAGCAATTTCATCCCTCTCTCTGTCATCACTAGGAGGTAGAATTGAAGTTGTGCTTTGCTTCTTTTGTCTGATGGTTACTTTAAGCAACTTTTGAGGTGAATTTATTTCTTCAACACTTTGCTTCCTCTTCTTCCCCTGAGGACTAGCAGTAGTAAGGGTAGGTGTCCTATGGGCTCCAGGTGTAGTCCTATGCGTTCCTTGGGTAGAAACAACCGGTTGTGGTTGATTCATTAGAACAACAACTTTCACAAACATCGTCTCATACTCCTTATAGTCATCAGTGGCAAGAATCTCATTAGTTAAAAATGCATCCAGGATTAGCATCCCTCGAACCGTCACATTCCCCGTAGTATAAACACTCACCAACAAAATATCATCTTTAATGGAATGATAATCCTCTTCAAGTCTTGGAGGAATGGATGGAAACTTCTTTATCAAATCAGTAATTATAAGCTTTGTGAAATGAGAATAATGGATGAAATCCTTCTTCTGAAATACACAGTTATTGAAATCCCACCAGAGAAGAGCAGCATAATCAACATTTGTGTGATTGACCACCGCATGAAAAAGATGAAGTATGTTGATTTTTGTTTAATCTTGCTTAGATGTTCAAGTAGTCAAGCAACGATTGAACACCTTGAAGATGGTCTGGCATGGTTGAGCAAGAAACTTCGTATAGAAAGCACTTACTTTATCATCAACACCTTGATAGCCAACACTCTGCATGAAAGATTCAATAATCTCTATGTTGACTGGTGCAACAAATGGATTTTCTGGAGTTTCCACTGGCAGATGAAGAGTATCACAAAACATATCCATAGTGTTAGTGATATCTTAAGTATCCAACTTAAACTTGATTGTGTCTTTGGTGTTCGGCACCTTGCTACCTGTCTTCCGGAATTATTGTAGATACATTATTGAAACATCAACAATAGCAGTGAGAGCATAGCTCAATGGGTGATCAAGTAAAATTTATCCAACAATCTTGTATTCTGGTGAGCATGGGATACTTTGAAGCACATCATAGTTGTTACATCTCCTAATGCTTTGGTATTTGTGGACAAGTTGAGCGGCTGGAATGATTTGTTGATCCATGTGGAATACTGCATGATGACATGAAATGATTAGTAAAATGAGATAAAGTTTATAAAATACACATTGATTTAACATTTTTGTCTCTTTCCACTCTGTCTGTTTTTATATGCTCTTGCAATTCTTTTTGAGCATATTTTGATCATTTTCTTTCTTATGTGCCAATTCTTGCTTTTTTGGGCACATGTCATACGCTATATTCGTCTTATTCTTTTAATCTCATTTTGTATGCTTTGGCATTTCTTTTTCGAGCATACTTAGATTTGCTTTTTTATGTATGGATTTTATCTCTCTTTCTATTTTGAGTTTCCTCACCAAAAAACATTTGTGAAATGATACTCTTTCAAGAATAATAAAATATACTCTGATTTTGAAATACCAATTTGGTAAAAACATAATTAACGATTGATGTTTAAGAAATATAAGAGTATAACTTTATATTCTCATAAAAACTTTTCTGTAAAAGAGTACCACATTCTGACACAAAGATACGGCTTTTTGATAGAAATTGAGATAACATTTCCAAAATCACAAGTTTTCTAAAGATGTTTGAAAACTATGATTATATAACCAAACTAATGTAACAACAATTGGATGGTCACTAAGCCACTCACTCCTCATTCTGTTCAGTGTAGAAAATGGCTAAAACCGGACATGACGTAGACCATTGACCCAATTGAGTACAACAGTTAGTCATAAACCATTTTTAAACGGTTTTTGAAACATTCTTTTCAAAACTTTAAAATTTGACTTTCTTGAGACACAAGAATCCATGATCACAAACAGTTGAATCACCATGTTCATTCATTTTTTTTCAAATAATTTAAATCGTTGATCACTGAATGAAAATTTTTGCTATACAAAACATATTCTTATATACGATATATGGATGGTCAGTAGATTGCTCAATCCTCATCCTGTTAAATTCAGGAAACGATCGTCATCGGACACAATCTTCACCATTTGGCCCATTTATTAATATTGAAATATGATTTTATAACAAAATTTATCATTGGTTTTTGTAAACTACCATTTTGTTTTAACGATTAAGTCCACTTGAGTATTCGTTAAAAATTTAGCCCATTAAATTTGTGTTCCGAAACCCAAATTAAAAAGCCTAATTATGTCTTACGAAACCCATTAATTGGCCCAATATGACATTTACGAAACCTTTCAGCTTTGGCCCAATAACCTGTACGAAACCATTTGTGACTGGCCCAGTTATGATTTGCGAAACCATTTAGTAAAACCCTTACGAAACCAAAACCTGGACCAATACTTTCGTAAAACATAATTATCAATGAAAATGATAATGTGAAAGACTTGTCTTGATTTTCAGCTTATTATTATCATTTTTTCACAATTCAAGATTGTTCTTATGTCCGAAAGCAAAAGTTCAAGTTTACGAAACCATCATGGTTACGAAACCTCATGATTTTAGTTCACAAATGATGTTATCAGTGATCAATTCATACCAATCATATTCTAAGATACTTAACTATGTTTTGCCTCAATTAATTTATCATTTCAAACACTTTCATTTTTATGAAACCCTAGATCTATACGAAACCTATGTTAACAATCAATTAAAGTAGTTAATCACAAAAGAAATCAAATAGATCACGTTTCTTATGTTTGATTATCATTGAGAACTGAAAGAACAATTTGGATTGTTTTTTTCTAAGTTACGAAAGCTCAAAATTTGCAAAGGATTTACAAAACCAGTCACTGTATGTGTACGAAATTAACAGGTTACGTATGAAACTTGTTTCTTTTATACTTCTAAAAATAACTTTGCATTTTTGACATTTTTAGTCCCTCTAGTTACTTTCGTAAACATTATTAGCCCTTATGAAAGTATCTTTTGTATTTTGACATTTTTAGTCCCTCTACTTTCTTTCGTAAACATAAATAGCCCATACGAAACTATCTTTTGCATTTTGGCACTTTCAGTCCCTCTACTTACTTTTATAGACTTTAATATCCTAAAAGAATTTCATAACTCCCCCTTGGAATTAGACCTATTTTCACAACAAACCTTTTGAATTATTTTGTTGTTAAGTTCCCGTTTTTTACCAAAAGAATTTCATAACTCCCCCTTGAACAAATATTCATTTGAAATTTCTTTCCTTTTTATAAAGATTTTGTTCAAAAAGAAGTTATTTTTGCTTTTGAGAACACATTTTTGGTTTTTTGATGATGAAGTGACTGAAAAATTTATAACCCCACCTCAATAAGATATCGAATTAAAGGACTTATCGAGAGATAGTTAATTTTGTAGTTTTGAACACTCTTGAGAAGATTTTGAAAATCAAGAATTTCATAACTCCCTCTTGAATAAATATATAAATAAAGAACTTATTCAAGAGATTGTTACTTTTTGCTATTTTTCACACTTGAATTTTTCCAAATTGATGATTTTTGAAAGATGTTTTTAAAGAAATCCTCATTTTATGAATGGATTATGATTACAAAACATATATTTTAGCAGTTGAAGATCATTTTATGATTGATTTACACCCCCTTAGTTCATGATACATTTTAGCATTTGAAGAACCACTTTTTGTGAAAACAATATCATGAAACTGATAAAAACGAAGAAGATATGTGTTTGTATCATTTAAATTATATTTTTTTGTTTTTGTAATATTCAAATTTTTATTTGTTTTTTAAGAAAAAGAGAAAAAAAATTAATATTTTTGTTGTTTTTAATTTTCCAATTTTGTATTTTGTTTTTGAAATATATTTACAAAAGTTTTTGATATATGAAAAAAAAAAAAATCTTTCAATTCAAGAAGGTAACTATGTGGCGAGACGACTACTCAGTTGGAGTCAAACATCTCATACCATCCTGTGAATCAAATACTCAAAACCTTTCTCTTGGAAAGCCTTATATTAATAGATCATAAGTTGGTATTCCATCCCGACAAAGTAAAGTTCAATTGTACCTTTTTCAACATGCTCCTTGATAAAATGATAACGGATGTTATTGAGTTTTGTACGTAAATGTTGTACCAGATTGCATGATATGGCAATTGAACTTCTTGAGTCACTGTACATTGGAATCTTGTTGTAACAATATCCATAATCAAGGAGTTGCGTTCTCATCCAAATGACTTGTGCACATCATGCTGACAAGATACGTACTCAGCTTCCGCAGTTGACATAGCTGTACAATCCTGCTTTTTCGATGACCACTTGACTAGCTTGTCTCCCAGAAACTGAAGTCCTCCAGATGTGCTTTTTTAATCGTCAAGGAACCCTGCTAAATCTGTATCTGAATACGCAATTAGCTCAAATCCAAAATCCTTCGAGTACCACAATCCCTTGTTAATATATTGTCGGAGGCACCGGAAGATCCTTTTGACCTCTTTGAGGTGTTTCTCAGTTGGGCATTCCTGATAACGTGCACATACAAATGTTGCAAATGCAATATCTGGTCGACTTGCAGTGAGATACATGAGTCCTCCAATCATACTACGGTATTTAGTTTGATCAGTTGTAGTACTCTCTAAATCTGCATCGATTTTAGCAGTAGCCATTGGTGTCGTAACAGTATCACATTTTTCCATCCCATGTTTTCTAAGAAGCTCCATAGTGTATTATGATTGGTTTAAGAAAATTCCACGAGGGGATTGATAAATCTGAAGTACTAGAAATAACTTCATCTCACCCATCATTAACATTTCAAAGTTATATTTCCTTAGTTTTGCAAATCTGTTTGAGAAAATTAGATTTGTAGAACCAAAAATAATGTCATCGACATATATTTGAACTAATAAAATGCCATCCCCGTGTCTTCCTGTGAAAAGTGTTGAATCAATAATACCTTTTGTTAAATGAGGTTCAATTAAGAAGGAAGAAAGCTTGTCATACCATGCTCGAGGGGCTTGTTTGAGACCGTACAGAGCTTTCTTGAGACGATAAACATGGTTAGGAAAGTTTGGATCTACAAATCCATCGGGCTAACTTACAAAAACTTCTTCTTTCAATGAACCATTCAGGAATGCGATCTTCACATCCTCAGGTATATAGTAAAGTTCTTATGAGCCGCGTAAGCCACAAACATGCTCACAGCTTCTAGTCGTGCTACTGGAGCAAACGACTCCTCAAAATATATTCCTTCTTGTTGACTATAACCCTTTGCAACGAGATGTGATTTGTTCCGAATGATCATGTTTTCAGCATCCATTTTGTTTTTACAAAGTCGTTTTACCTTGATTCATGTCTGGCTTTAGATAATGGAACAAGTTCCAGCACATCTAATCATTTGAACTGATTAAGTTCATCTTGCATGGTTTGATCCAACTATGATCAAGCATAGCTTCCTCGATGTTTTTAAATTCAATAAGACTCACTGTGAGTGCATACATACACAACTCTGCATCAGTTCAGAGTCTATTTCATGTTTGAACTGGCTTGGAAGGGTCACCAATCACTTGTTCAATTGGATAATTCTTAGCCTATTTATCAGTGTAGCGATGTTGTTGATGGAACTCATGCATGTTTGACGGGTTCTGATAGTTTGAAGATGACTCAGCTTGTTCGAACTTAGGAATTTCAAAAGAATGCATGATAGTATTCCCGTCAAGTTTTGTAACGTCTTCTTGAATTTGTTTATCAAAATGAGTTTCCAAGACTGGTGTTGATGATTCTTGTGTGATTGATTCTTCTAAAGAAGTTACCATTTGAGGAGCATCACTATTTTCAACAATAATTGAAGATGGTGGTTAAGTGACTTCATCATCAAGAGTATTTGCAGCAGAATTATTTGACACTTAGAAAGTACTAGGCGCATAATATTTTTCATATAGAGGACCAAACAAGTTATCCAAGTCTTGTTGTGACGCTATTTCATTTAGTTCTTCTGATGAATCTTGAAAATTCGAGTAGTTTAGACCGGGTCCTGAATTGTTGCATTCAGAAGCCATAGTTGTGAGTTCATCAAATTTGACACGAATTGTTTCAATTATCTTTTTGGTTTGGCGGTTTTAAATACGATAACCTCTTGATGACTCAGAATAGCTAACAAAGATACCAATGTCAACCTTCGGTTACATTTTCCCAAGATCATCACGATCATTTGTTGGATAACAAAGAGATCCAAACACATGAAAGTATTAAACATTGGGTTTTCTTCCTCGAATCAGTTCCTAAGGAGTTTTGTTGTGCCGAGTATGTACAAGAGAGCGATTCTGAGTAAAGCAAGCAGCAGCAATAGCTTCGGCCTAAAGAAATTCTGGAGTTTTAGAAAAAATAAGCATTGTGCGTGTAGCCTTGACTAGTGTATGATTTCTTCGTTCAACAACACCATTTTGTTAAGGCATTCGAGCAGTTGAGGTATGATGAACAATGCCTAGCTTTGCTTAAAACGACCGCAATTTCTCATTCTTGAACTGAGTTCCATTATCAGTTGGAAGCTTTAGAATTTGAGCCTTTAGATTTCATTGAACATGATTAATGAAATTGATGATCATATCTGGAGCCTCATCTTTGATACGAGGAAAGTATACCTAGGTGTATCGAGAATAATCATCATCGATCACTAGAATATATCTCTTGCCATTGATACTTTCTACCCTCATTGGCCTACACAAATCCATATGAAGTAACTATAGTTTGAATTTCGTGTTTGGAACCAATTTTGATAGAAAGGAAGCTTTCTTGCTTTTTCCTTGCTCACATGCTGAACATAAGTGATCTTTATCATACTTAAATTTTGGAAGCCCATCAACCAGATCTTTTGACGTAAGTTGATTAATGGTACCAAAATTCAAATGAGAAAGCCTTCGGTGCCATAACCAAGATTATATTGATGTTGCTTTAGACATTAAGCATACTAGAGAAAAAGCTGCCAACTCAGAAATGGAGATGGTGTAGAGATTAGATTCTTGAGAACTGGTAAGCAAATCATCACCCTCCAAATTCCGAACATATCAAGTGCTTAAATGAAAGGCTACTTCCAAATCTCCATCACAAAATTGTCCAGCAGAAAATAAGTTGTGTCCTAGGCCCTCAACGTAGTATACATGACATACCATGAGATTGCCTTGAACATAATCTCCATATCCAGTGATTGTTGTGAAGTGATCATTCCCGAAGCGGACTGTTCCCATGAATTTCTCAACAAATTTTTTTAGAAGTTTTAGATTGCTAGTCATATGCTTCGAGCACCTGCTATCAACAATCTAAAGGACAAGCTGGATCACCTGCATCACATGAAACAAATGCAGATGGAAGAGTGGACAGTTTGGCTACCCATTTCTGAGTGGTTACCGGTGTTTTTTATTTTATTCGAACACTAGTACTACTCTTTGTCACACTAGGTGTTGATTATGTAGTTCTGCTTTGGGTGTCCAATTAAGACATGGTTGGTATTCAAACCATTTCTGTCACTTTTGACTTGTTGCAATTTTGTTTTTCATGTAAATGCTAAGTGTCCTACTTTGACTAGAATCAGGGGATAGTGATAACGCACTAGAGACCTTATTTGTTGCTGTTAGGGTTTTAGCAACACTTAATCTAGATTTTGTAACTACAGAAGTAGCTCCTAACTTCTTAGATTTTGCTACTACTGGGGTAGTGAATAAGGCTCTTTTTACCCTAGTATCTATAGACAAAGCATAACGAGCAACACATTTTTCATGAGAAAGCATAAACACATCTTTACCACAAGAAACACAAACAATATTCGAACCGTCATTAACAGCATTTACAGTCTTGGTATTTAATACACTTGTGTTTGATTGACATACAGTTGAATTCATTGTTTCACGCTTACTAGAATCTATTCTAACACTACTTGACACCTTTCGAACATGTGCAGATGAACTCTTATCATTAGTGTTCTTCAAGATTCTATTCTTTAATTTAATGTCCTTAGACTGTGGTCTTCTAACACTAGTAGAACTCTCTACTCCAGTGGAATTATAAACATTCATGTTAGATTTAGAAGCGCGCGTTTGTGACTCTTGTTTTAGAATTTTATACATTCCTCTTGAAATAACATTTTCATTATTTTTCTGTTTTTCCTCATTTAGTAGTAGTATAGACAAGACTCGGGGGGTTGTTGTCGTTCACTCAAGGAATAGGTTGGGAAGGCTTGATCACGATCTAACAGAATTCTAAGGGTTGAAGGAAGATTATTTTTGTATTTTTGTATTTTATGGAAAGCGAGTAAATCATATATTTGAGAGGAGGTTTGGTTTTAGCTATTAACTAAATATAAATCTAAACTAATTTGGTGATAACAATAAGATAAAAGACTGTGTTTATTTAATCATGTATTACTCCCTAGATTGCTTCTCCTAGTGTTGTTGCCTTGTCACCCTTGTGATGATCTGTGTAACTATTTCCTAAGTCATGAACGAATTACACGAACCCGCCGTCTACTTAGTATGCCGCTAGAGCAACGCACGCGTAAGGTAGTATGAAGACTGTTACACGGCCCCTAGGAGTACACTAAGTGCATGTGAAATATATTAAAAGTGGATCAACCATATTAGAGGGCAAGGTAGTATGAAGACTGTTGCTCGATGATATCCTTTCTACACAATCACGCTTCCCTAGACATATCAACAGCGATACAAACAAAAGCTAGTTTTCTAAGACCTAACGTACACATCCATCACAAGAAGCAACACCACTAAGATCTACATTCTAGGTTTCATACAATCATAAATAAATATAATAGGAAGTTTAGCCAAGCATGTTAAAGGTAAAGCAAGAGCATAGATAGATCAAACAACACATAGACATATTGAATGATAAAGTAAACCTTACTTGATTAAAACATGAGTTAGAGGAAGTACAATATGATTTTTAGGCCCTAAAATCATCCCTAACAGCTGCTAAACGAACTAGGGTTCATACTCTCTTTTTATTCTAAAGTTACACACTCAAAACCCTAAATTCAGGTTTGTATATATAGGAAAAAATTGTGCCGGCGTCGCATTTTAATCGTGACGCCATCATGAATAGAATATTCTAGATATTGGGCTGGGTCGTGTACTGTGACGCCGCCGTGAGATATGGTGACGCCGTCTTAATCATCGTGGTGACGGCGTCACATTGTATTTGTGACGCCGTCTCCAGCCACTGTAGAGACATTCTTAATAAATGTTGGTGTAGATCCGTAGTCTTGTCCGTTTCTTCTCCAAATGAGCCCAAGTCACGTGTTCTTCCAAATGTCTTCCAAATGCGAAATACTTGAAAAGGAACGATTAAGTACCTATTTGGGGCATAAATGCACGATTTTGGGGGTTAAACGACCCTGAAAAAGTATATAAAATGACACCTCATCAAATACCCTACACTTGGGATTTGCTTGCCCTCAAGAAAATGCGTTTTTCTACCTAGACAATAACAATATGAGGGGTCATTTTACCTACTCTTTAAACATATTCTACAACACAACCTTCTAGACCTTGTAATTAAAAGCACATAAAGTATATACTAGCACCTCCCATAAGTGTTTGGGGATTCTCTATTTCACTCGGGTGTATAATGAATTATAACATAAGGGGGAAACGGAAAATCAACACTCATTACCTATCATAGCATATAAATTACCATAGGCTTGGTAAAGGATCAAACATCCACTGCTGGGCGCAAGTATTATTTATTACTATCTAAGAGGTCTTTTAAAGGGTTGTGGGGTGTAGGTGTAAGATAACATATAATGGAAACGGAAAACGAAATGATGGCGATACATTATGGGATTTTCTATAATATTTTATTATTTCGGTGGTGATATTTGGGTGAATTTTTTTTGGGGGGTTTGGTGGAAGGGTTACCTAATTATTTACACGAATACACGCGGGTTTGGTTGCTAAGCCAAGACTCGGACGAAGATCTACAAACCCTACACAACTCTACATCAATCTCTTTCTTTTTCTTTTCTCATATTATTTTGAATAACATAATACATCACATGGGGTTTATAATACATACCCCTACACTTGAGCTTTTACATGCTCGATATTTACAATCTAACTAATGACCCAATTTGAGGTGGATCAAAATAACATGGAGATCATTTGGCAAACATATGGGGGTATTGACTTAACTTTTCTTCCCTATTATTCCGCCAAATAAATACTACCATGTGTTGATCCCACTTCCATAGATCGAATTCCTTAAAAGCTTGTTTAAAGTTTAGTTATATTAGATAAATCTAACACAACTATAGTAGAAACTTTGAATGTATTAAAGATTATGCAAAATCTAATCTTTAATATTAAGAAGAACTATCAATGAAATAGTAAAACTAAGAACATATAATTCAATAAACAATAAGCTCCAATATTATTAATGAAACAATACGAATACTCTTAATAGTATTAGGGTTACAAAACCTTGAAGCTATGATAGTTCTATGAATGACTCATTTTTGATCTTGTGATATGTGTATTGGTATATCTTAATCTCTATGCCTTAGGACCTCCTTTTATACACCAAGGAGTCCTAAACGGCTTACAATACTTCCCTAAGTAATCATAATCTTATAAACAAATAACTTATACATATCCTTTACCAAAATATCTCATACAAATCACATAAGCAGTACTAACTAACTTAGCAGTACTAACTTCTTCACTAGCAGCATTAACTCCTTCAGTAGCATTAACTTTGTACTAACAGTAGTAACTTTTGTATTAACAGTAGTAACTACTTAGCATATTTTCCAGTCTTTATCTCTGAGCAGTCTTAACTTCCACTAGCAGTAGTAACTTCCTCTAGCAGTAGTAACTTCCTCTAGTGGTAGTAACTTTGTACTGGCAGTTGTAACTTTACCAGCAGTCTTAAACACTTAGAATAATATTCATTGAAATTCTCCAGCAGCACTAACTTTGACTGAGCAACATTAACATTAATAAGAGCAGCAACAATACTAGCAGCATTAAGAAGGCTTTTAATCCCAACAATCCTCCCCTGAACTTGATATTTATCTCCAAAATTATCAAGTTTCTCCGTTAAAAGCTCCATAATCACCAGGATGATGCTTCCAAATACTTCATTGATTCTTAGGCTATTTTGTAAGAACTTTAAGAAGATGATATGCCATTTCACTAAAATAATCAACCTGAAGCTTATTATTCAGCGTATCTATAATTGTAGGTGGTGTAAGGGGATATCTCTTTTCTACCAGTATGTAAATTATTCCAGATTTCAAACTCAAGCAATGCACTTCACATGAGTAAAATAGCTTCCAACTCAAAACTTTGTACCTTTGTTGCAACTTCTAGATTTCATCTTCTACATATGGTTCAAACATTGTTTTCAAATCATTCCATAATACCAAATCCAAGTCTTCCACTAGTCTTGTTGATCCATATTTAGCATTTACCAACTTGTACAGATCTTCCAAATCTTCCCTGGTAAAACTTTTAAGCATTTGACTAAAGACCCTGTACATTTGAGACTTTCCATCAGCTCTCACTATTTGATAATTGCTTTTCTTTATTTCTTTGTGGATCTTCCAGTCAACAATACTTGGAGACTTAGTAGATAAAGGTACAACATCAATTGCAACCTCTTCTTCATCTGGAATGACTTCCATTAGAATTTGAAGCTCAGCTGTGTCTTTATCCTCATCCACCTTTTGCTTCTTAGTACTCTCTTGTTCTAACTCTTCTCCTGCTCTCTTTGAACTACCCTCCACCAACTCAGTTCTGAAATCCACAAACATGTTTACCCTTGTGAAAGCTTTGTCAAACAATTCGTTGATAGAATCAAAGTCTTTAGATTTTAAGTCTTTGTGCTTTCAGCCTTCCATATTCTTAAGGTAAGTAATCATGATCTTCTTCTGTTGAGTTTTGGTTGGTGGTTTGTTCCTCTTCTCCTCTACTCTTTTAGCTGCAAAGTGTTTTCTTCTTTGCTCTATGAGTTCTTTAAACAATGTGGCTTTTTCTTCAATTGTGAATGCTCTTGTTCTCTTGTGCTTGCAATCTTTCATCCAATTGATAATCAACATCAATCTTTGCTTGAATATCATCCTATTCTTCAATCAAATCAATTTTGGCATCTTTTTCTTTTTTAACTTTCTCTCTTGCAAGTCTTTCTTCTTTATCAAATTCAGCTTGTAACTTTAAAGTAACTTCTTCATCAAGCCTGATTAGATCTTTCTTCTTCATAGGCTTCACAGGTTCTTCTATCATTATTCCTTTACCCTTGTCCTGTGATTGTTGTGAAGAAATTGTTGTAGATTTTGTTGTTGTAGATTCACCTGGCTCTTGAAAAACAATCCCTTTCACCTTGGGTTTTGAAGTTTTTAATGCTTTAAGTGCTTGAGCCAAAGTAACTTCTTTAGTAGTTATTGTAATAGTTGTTGCAGTAGTACTAACTTGAGCAGCATCAACTATTTCTTCAACAACATTTTCATTTACCCTGCAACAAACACTTCTTTACCATTTAAAGTATCCACATCAAACATTTCTTTGTCAGCATCATCATTAACCAGGGTAATGTCTTCATCTGCATCAATAGCATTAATCCTACTCCCCTGTTTGGATGCATCCTCACCCAAATCTTCTTCATCACCAGAGGATTCTACCCTAGCAGTCAAACCAACTTTGTATAATCTTTTCAGCCCATGAGTTGTTGACCTCTTTTTCTGTTCAAGCTTCTTACTCATTTTCAAACTAGCAATCTCATTAGCTTGAGAGGTCTTTGTCTTCTCCAAATGAATAACCTTCTTTTGTAAATTGGTACATAGTTCCATCAATTCATTGAGTTTAAGTCTATCCTCATCACTTCGAAGTGTGTTACCTCTTGCGAGCAGTGAATCATTGGAAATTTTAGATACATTCTCAAACCTAGTTTGAGAAATTGTATCCCCCATGGTTTCTTGGCGCCTGGGATCACCACTTGAAGTAGTTCCTAGGGAACTAGATTCATTAGGTGTTGCCTTGGATCGGGTCTTAGTTATGTTACCATTGTCCTGCTTTACTTCTAAGCTAGAAGCAGTAGTGGCAGCCCTCACCAAACTGTCACCCAACTCCTTATGGACAGCCTCATCTGCTACATGTTCAGTAGGACCACTAGGCTGAGATACTTGAGTGTCCTTTTTTTAGGCTTCCTAGGTTTTTGAGTCTTTTAAGGTTGAGATGTTGATGGTTGAATAATGGTGGGTGTGTGATGGGGATCAGTTAGAATTGCTGAACCTTCACCCAATTCTGCTTGGTTTTGTACCATCATTGTTAGAAATAATGGTGTTACTCTAACTGAAAAACCTTTGCCTGCCCTTCATATATTTCAAAAAATCTTCTTAGTGTGAGAGGGTGCAATATAAATTCCATTATGAGTTGACATCCCATCCAGTTGCTTATCCAAAAACACTTGTACAAACCTTATATACATCAAAATTTTACCAGACACATTCTCTAGGTTTCTAATCATACTTTCAAAAACAAACTTCTGGTTTGTAGCTAAACAGAGAATTGCAGATGCCATAGTGCTACTAAACTCATTCCATGCAGTGGCCTTTGGACTTAGACATTGTAAAACAATATGGATAAGAAATTTCCATTGTGGAGAGAAGAATGCTTATAAAAAGTGAGTTGTTGTGAAATTTTCTCATACCCCATTAATGCAAGTTGTTCAAAGATGGTAGCATTTGGTAAGCAATCAAAACCTTTTTCATCTTCTAGTTGAAGATCTCTTCTAACAGTTGATTCAGTGAAGATTACATTCTTTGCATCCACTAGGGCATGTAACTATTGTTCCCCATTGATAGTTTTGGCCTTAACAGTAGACCAGAACTGTTCTATGCACAAAATGTATATAGTAGGATTGATCGTTAGTGCATACTTTATAGGGTGTGCATTCAGAAAATCCACAATTTGTTTAAACCCTTCACTTTCTGTGGGTTTAGACAAAAATGCGACCATATTGTGAGTATCTACAAACTTTAGATTTTCCATTTGTGTTGGGTTTTGATAATGGATGATAAAAATAAGTTAGGGTTTGTGATTAGAGAGTATTTAAAAGATTGAAATCAATTAAATGATTGATTGAAACTCTTAATCGAAGTATTTATGAAAATACCCTCAACAACATTAACTTTCACCCAGCAGTAGTAACCCAGCAGTAGTAAGTTTATGCCTATGTAACATTCCGTATTTAAGGTCACTATTTATTCTGAACTTTACTTCTATTTTTATTTTTAAGCAAAGTTATTAATTTTACGTTTACCCGATTTGGTAAGAATTTCCCGTTCTCAGCTTTGAGTGAGCCGTATTTGGGAATCTATTCTGTCTTCGTGCCTTAAGTGGTTTAATATTCTTATAATACTCCCCGATGATTATAGTTTACATCATTGTCATTTTCCGTTGTGTTTCGCGTTACGTAAATTTCTTGCTTAAAACTCGCGTTTTACCTTAAAACTTACTTTCTAAATAATTATACTTACACTATACTTTAAACTAAATACTTATAAACTAAAAATAAAAAATAAAAAAATATATAATCATCCCTATTTCTAGGCCTAGGCCGGTTCACCAACACCACACACAACACCTTTTCACAATTTTTATAAACCATCATTTCCTTCTTTCTGTCCATGAATAGTAATCTTTATAAAAATAGTTTTCTATAAATGTATTACTTGTCGTAACTCGCGAAATATTCACTAACTTGGTTCGTTATTTAATTGATAAAATTACGATTTCTTATTCATTTTGGGGAATCTAAAAATCGTGTATTATTTATTAAATAGTATTAATACTGCTGTGTATAAATATTATAAAATGTTTTTATATAAAATTTACTTATGACTTCGTTTATTTAAGTATACCTCGTCTTTTAACGTAACTTTTTCGTTATTAATCGTTTTAACACAGTTTCTTACTTTGTCGGAATCGTCGTGAAATGTATTATCTTATAAAAAATTATAAAATAAATTATATTTTGAAGGACTCTTTGGGACAGAATGTTTAACTAACATTCATTAAGTCCTTTGACCCTTGTTTTATGTTTTGCACTTTATATTTTTGACATAACATAACCATAAGTGTACTTATTTTCTTTATCATGCTATAAACTTATTTTATGGATCTTTTAACCTTAAAATAAAGTCCATAATTAACCTTAACTTGCCTTAAGTATTTCTTTAACTTGAAACATATTAAGAAACTATTAAAAACCCTAATTATCCCATAATCATGTTTACACCAAAACAACATGATACAATATTTTATCATCATTTTTAACATGATATATGTAATATAAAATACCCTTATATAAAGTATCCATGTGACCATTTCAAGTTTAACATATCATTTTCAATGATTAAAATCCTAATGGTGATTAAACTAAATGAAATAAACTTGCTTAAACAAATGAAGATTATTAAGAACATAAAAGAGTTCAAGTAATACCTTTTGAGGTATGATGATGATGATAAACAAATGCTAAACCCGTGTTTAGCCTTAAAACCAAGCTTGCACTTAAGAAAACCCCTATTTTTCTTAACAAAAACCCTAGCTTCCTTTTCTTGATTAATACTTGTAAATGGTGATTCAATGGATGAAAACACCTTAGAATGTCTTAGGATAGATGTGTATAGAAGTGTATGGGTTGTATAAAAATTGATAAGGGTTTGTGTGGGTGTGTGCTTGGTGCCGTGAGCAATAGAGAGCAAAAGGGAGGGTTTGCTTGATTTTCTAGTTAAGTGTTTTATGTATATGAGCATAATCTTTATGTTTCCTTGGTAGATAAAGAGTAAATTAGTCAATGGAAATCATGGGATGGTGCAAGGGTTGGTCTTTAGGTCTTAGGGATGGGCTCTATGTGTCAAAGTATGCAATGGTATGCTAGGAAATGATGAAGTATGTGTATATTAAAGAAGTATGTTGTCTTGTTATGACACAAGGAAGAGTTTAAGTATTTCCTTTGTACCATTGCCCATAAATTCGGCATAGATAGGATATATATGATATATTTTTGCAACTTTTATGTATTGGGTATAAAAGTGGGTATTTGTTGAAGCGTAGAAAAGTTTTTGTGGTTCAGGAGAGTGCCTAAACGTTTAATTTATAGCGAAACGTATTACACTTTAGTATCTGATAATAAAATGAACAAAGTTAATAATTATCCTCAAAATATTTATTTAAACCTTTCTTGATGTGAACATTTAATTGTTTGATGCCCGTTTTACGTTGAAGATAATTTTTAGCCTACGGATTTTAAACTCTAATTACATGAAATTACAAGCAAACGCGTATACGACACTAAAAATAAATAGTAGGTTTATCGACGTCGTAAATGACTTGAAAACACAGGGTGTTATAGAATTCCACCACGTTAACGAGCTTGTCATCAAGGCTCACAATGCCAGCACTTGTCGTCGGTTGTGGTCTTGTGAAGAGTTTTGTGGATATTTCTTCTTGAATTGATCTTCATACGCTCCCAAGTAGAACTAAGGACTTCATGGAGTTCATCTAACTTTCGTCTATTGGAATCCGAATCTCGCTTCTACCGCTTTAACTCTTCTCGGCCCAATAACTTCTAATGGTTCCTAAACTAAATGAAGATTGTCATCAAGATGAAGTCCATCCAACGGAACGGCTAATGGTTCGTCGGTATGACACTTTTTCAGATTAGATACATGAAACATATTATGAACTCTACTCAACTCTTCTGGAAGTTCAAGCTTGTAAGCAACTTCTCCAACCCCTTTTTATCACCTTAAAAGGTCCAACATACCTAGGGTTTAACTTCCCCCGTTTGCCAAAACGTACGACCCCTTTCCAAGGTGATACTTTAAACATGACTTTATCCCCGACTTGGAATTCCATTGGCTTTCGCTTCAGATCGGCGTAACTCTTCTGTCGATCACGAGCTGCTTGCATCCTCTGCTTGATCTGGATGATTTTCTCAGTGGTCTCTTGAATCAGTTTCTGGAGAGTTTCTGAGCCCTTCTCCAACTTCAGTCCAACAAACAGGTGAACGACACTTTCGACCATAAAGTGCTTCGAATGGTGCGGCCTTGATGCTAGCGTGATAGCTATTGTTGTATGAAAACTCGACTAATGGCAAATGGTTAACCCAACCCTTTCCAAAGTCGATTGCACAAGCACGCAACATATCCTCGAGAGTTTGAATGGTCTCGCGCTTTGCCCGTCTGTTTGTGGATGGTTAGCAGTAACTAATATCCAAATTAGTACCCAACGCGTTCTGAAAGTGACCTCAAAAATTTGTCTGAGAATTTCGGGTTCGCGTTCACAAAATCGATTGAGACAGGTATTCCATGTCACGGTGACCACCTCCTTTCAGGTACTTTCTTGCCAGTTTAATCCAAAGGACTCAGTCTCTCTCATTGGTGTGAAGATGCCAGACTTTGTTGAGTCGGTACACGATCACCCAAATTTGTGTCTTAGCCTTGAGACGTATTAGAGCTTAGTGACAAAATCATTAGTGATGTTGTTCCCATTCATTCGGGGAATCTTAGGCTGTTACCTACAATCCTGATGGCCTTTGATGTTCGGCATTGACCTTTGCACAGGTCAAACAATTGTTAACTTAAGTGGCTATGCGACCCTTAATGTTAGGCCACCAATATACCTTCTTCTGTTTGGTACATTTTGTCGGAACCCGGATGAATTAGTGTATTTTGATTTATAGGATTCGTGCATATCACACGTCACGCAATTCGCCATAACAAGGTGACCAGCTCTGCCATTTGAGGACGGGTTCCATCCGCACATGGTTCCACTTTTGTTATCTAATTGCCTCTGAAATTATAGCGTTTTCAATCACATTCCCCCAAACATCTTCTTTCTTGATGTCTCTAGTCTCCGTGTGCCTTCGGTCTGAGACAGTCAAGATTTATTTGGGAAGGTCCAACTAATAGTCATAACCAAAGCTCGAACTCTCAAAGGGTGGTTCTCGTTCTTTCCTGCTCAAAGCATCAGCAACGACATTTGCTTTCCCCGGGTGATAACGAATATCGCAATCGTAATCACTCAGCAACTCTAACCATCGGCGTTGCCTCATGTTCAACTCTTTTTGATCTAAAATGTGTTGCAAACTCTTGTGATCAGGTGAACCACCGCTACACTTTGTTCCATATTACGTTAACTGTCTCCAGATCTTAGAGCGAACACCACTGCACAAGTTCTAAATCATGAGTGTATAGGTTTTTAATGAATTGCTAACTGGCGTGATGCATAGATATCACATTTTCTCTTTGTATCAACACAGCGCCCAAACCCTTCTTTGAAGCGTCGAGTATGCGATGAAATCTTCGCTTCCTTCAGGTAATGCAAGGATTGGTGCACTGCACAAACTTTTGCTTCAACAGTTGAAAAGCTGCTTCTTGTTTATCGCCCCACTCAAACTTGACCTTCTTTTGAGTAAGCTTAGTCATTGGTTTGGCGATCTTTGAAAACCCTTCAATGAATCTTCGGTAATACCCAGCAAGACCTAAAAATTGACGAATCTCCGTTGGTGACTTAGGAGATGTCCAATCTTTAATGGATTCAATCTTGGCTGGATCCACATGAATTCCTTCACTATCGATCACGTGACCGAGGAACTGTACTTTGGGAATCCAAAATTCACATTTGGAAAACTTGGCATACAACTCCTCCTTCTTAAGCAATTCTAAGATTTGCTTAAGGTGTTCTTTATGTTCTTTCTTGTTCTTCGAATATATCAGAATATCGTCAATAAAGACAATCACGAATTTATCCAGATATGGTTTGCATACCCGATTCATAAGGTCCATGAATACGGCAGGTGCGTTTGTCAAACCAAACGGCATAACTTGAAATTCGTAATGGCCATAACGAGTTCTGAAGGCAGTCTTTGGAATGTCTTCTTCTCGAACCCTCAATTGGTGATAACCTGACCTTAGGTCGATTTTTGAGTAGACACTCGACCCTTGGAGCTGATCAAATAAATCATCAATTCTTGGGAGCGGATAACGGTTCTTCACCGTTAGTTTATTCAATTCCCGGTAATCAATGCACATCCGGAATGATCCGTCTTTCTTCTTGACAAACAAGACCGGAGCTCCCCAGGGTGAGGAACTGGGTCTTATAAAGCCTTTGTCGGATAGCTCTTTCAGTTGCTCAGATAACTCTTTCATTTCGGAAGGCGCCAATCGATAAGGTGCCCGTGCTACAGGTGCAGCACCAGGTACCAAATCAATTTGAAACTCCACTTGTCGAGTCGGAGGAAGACCCGACAAGTCTTCAGGAAATACTTTAGGAAAGTCTTGAACTATTGGTACGTCCTCAAGTCGCTTCTTCTCTGACTTGTCTTCAACCTCTTTTGTAGTAACATGTGCCAGAAAGATAGGAAACCCTTTTTCCATGTACTTCTGCGTTTTAGTGCACGAAATGATGTTTAATCGTGTCACATTTCCCTGGGTACTTCCATCACCGTGTATGATTAAGGTTTTATTTTTCCAGGGAATGCGAACAATCTTCTCGGCACACACAATGACCGCTTGGTACTTCGCCAACCAATCCATACCGATTATAGCATCAAAACTACCAAGTTCTACAGGCATTAAGTTTACATTGAATTGGTGGTTTAGGAAGTTTAATGTGCAACCCTTAAGTATAGTGTTTAACCCAATTATCCTCCCGTCAGCTAGTTCGACATCATAATAGTGATCTAGGGTAGATGGCGTGATGTCAATTTGGGAGCTAAATGCAGTAGACACAAAACTTCGATCGGCACCCGTATCAAATAAGATATAAGCATAGCGGTTGTTTAGAAGGAACGTACCCGCAATGACGTTGTCTAGGTTTGCCCCCGCATTTCCAACCACATACACCTTCGCTGGAGCCCTGTCATTCCCAGCTTGATTACCACGGTTGCCATTGTTTGTTTGTTCATTCAGCCTTGGACATTTCTTCTGTAGAGGGGGGGGGGGGGGAGGGTCCTCCTGAACTCCGCATTCAAAACAAGTGGTTTCTTTCCTGACCTGATCCAATGCCTTTTTCGGGTTGTTAATGTTGTTGGCAATTTCCCGTACCCCTAATTCACGGGCGATGTACCATATTTGTTGCATTTTATATAGCACTTTGGAGCACACGGACCGTCATGGTGTAATTGCACTTTGAGCCAGTCTAGATCCCCCTTATTGTTTCTTATCACCCGATCCAGCATGTAATGCCCCGCCGGTGTTTTGTCCCGCCTCGTGATTTGTTGTTGATTCTGACTATTTCGGGAAGTTTTCAAACTTCCTCTTGTTTTCAGCTTGTTCCTTTCCGTCAATGGTATTGGACTCTCTGTTCAATACAGTTCAGTGGCCATTTCAATAGCCTCTTGCATTATCTTTGGTTTTGAAGCTACGATGTATCCATGGATTATGTCGGGCAATCCCCCGACATACCTTTCAATTTTGCCTGACTCTTCAGGGAACATCCTCACACAGAGAAGTGCTAGTTCTTGAAAACGTTGGTTGTACTTGACTACATCCGTACCTATCACTTTCAAGTTCCATAATTCAGCCTCAAGCTTCTTCCTTCGTTTCGTGGACTCAATATTTGTCAGTCAATCTTCTTCCTTAGGATTCGACCCAAAGTCATTAGAATATGCAAACCTCATGAGTAACAGTTCATAGCATGGAATACCACCATGTTATAGCACTTGCTAAAAGAGTACAATTAGAGAACTTGACCAGGTTTCCACCGATGCAGATTGCTTATTTCGAAGACAGTCCTCCATTCTTTCAACCATTGGTTAACTCAACCACGTCCCTCGTGCCCTTGAAATACAGAGGTTTTCACTTCATGAAATCCTGGTAAGTGCATTCTCGAGAAACACGTTCAAATCCCCTGACACCCGTTCCCAAAGAATGGCTATCAGTGCCATCCCTATTGCGTCACGATACGATTGTGCGCCAAGGCGCCCGACCACCTTGATCAATCATAGCGTAGAGTTTGGGCATTGAGTGACCGTAGTGGTGTGTTGTTTTTGGAGGCTGTTTTGTTGTTGGCCGTGTTGACCTTGTGGATCTTTTGTGCCTATTTTCTTAATCACAAGAAAATACAATATCCGTTAGATTTCATAAAATCATAACCATGACATGACATATCCATGATAAATAAAGTGAGATCACATCACACAGGTGAAATGTACAATTGAATTGTAATTAACAATGATATAAATAAAAAACAAAATTTGAGTAATGGCTGTAATCCAAATCGACATTCATTCACACAATTCGATTTAACTGACATCAATACCACCATTCCATATATAACTGGAAAACATACATGATTGGTTCTTGATACAAAATGATCATAATGTTAGGTTACAACAAAAGAAAACATAATAACCACCTAATCCTTACTAGCCGATCACCCCAATACATAGTAGGCTAAATACAAAACAACTAGCCATAACAAAGTCTAATCTAAGTACTGCTTCCCAAGCCTCCTTTTGCATTGCAGCCTGGCAGTGCAAGGAAGTGAAGTAAGATAAAAGGAGATAGCTGGTAGAGTAGCTTGTATGGACCCCCAGTGGGTCCCTGCTGTCCCTGTAATGCAGTAACCTGCCCCTGTAATGTCATCACCTGTCCCTGTAAGGCTGTCACCTGCCCCTGTAGTGTGGTGACCAGTCCCTGAAGTGGAATCATCTCTCTCTGTTGTGTATGCATAACAGTCAACGTCTGAATAATCTGCTGCTGTCGAGTATGATCAGCAGCTCTCAACTCTCTCATCTCCTCACGCCTCCCGCGTCCTGCTCTGAGCAAATCGAAATCCCTCAACGTCTATTATGATCCGCATGAACCTGTAACTCTGTGATCTCTGACATCTGTGCATGAACTGTGGTGCGTAGTGACATAACCTCTACACGAGCAAGATCACTCGCATCCATAGATCGTACCCAAGCCTCTCTAGACATCATAGCCTCAGTCTCCATCAAAAGACGTGTATGTGCATGTCCACGTCTGTCTCTAAATAGCATATTGACCCGACCGGCCAATAACCGCCTCTGGATTTGCTCATCATCTAACATGGTGTAGATCTCATCTGTGTCTCGCCTAACCATAGACTCAAAATCTCTCACGTGTGCACCCAACTCTGTGTCGGTACTAACCGAAGCTCCCTGTAGGGTCTCAACAATCTCATCCTATAAATCCGTGATCCCATAACCAACATATCTCTTTGGGTCACGTCTGATCTCTCTGTCCATAGTGCAACAAAAGCGTAATCGCCCCTAAGACCACCAGCTGGTACTTCAGCAGCACGCAGAGCTCTCTCCTACCTCATAACTAGGACCAAGGCTATACCTCACCTCTTCCGAGATGGTACGGTTAACATCGGCTCTATCCGCCTCTATGGAACTGGCAGAGGGTAACAACAACAATGGTGGTAATAAAGTAGGAGCTGATGTGGGCATGGGTAGTGGTGCATCTGGTCTGTGGGGGAGAGTATGAAGGGTGGTGAACAATGGTAGAGAAAGGGAAGTAGCCTGCAGCCTCAGCTCACATCCGAATCATGGCCTGCCCGATCTCCAAAGCGAACGAATAAGGACAAGGAGGGGTTGTGTCAATACAGGTGAGGGTGGTGATAGTGGGAAAGGAATCTGGGGTGGTGATGAAGACCATGGAGATAGTGGTGATGCTGGTGGGGAAGACATAGCAAGCAGTCTGGCAACCTCAGAATCAGACCATGCTGGTATAGGTAATGGCTCTGGAATAGAAATCCTAGTTTGTTTATAAAACGATAGGGCAGGAGGTGAGGTTGTGGTATGCGGCCGCAGACTCATCAGTCTCAAAAACGGCTCATCCTCTTCTGCAGACGTGTAATATGCTGGTAAAGCAACAACTACAAAGGGTAGGTAGATGAGCTTTGAGTGCTCCTCCTCCGCTCCTTCATCAAGCCTCAACACATCCAGCTCATCATCCTCCTCCTCCTCATTCGGATGTGATGTCCATGATCATTGTCCTCAATCCTCCTCGATGCCATCTCATCATCTCCGGCATCTCCCTACCATCATCAGATAGTCGATAGGATCATCCTCAGGGTCCTCATCGTCATCCTCCTCCGGATCTGCCTCTGGATCAGTATCTGGAACATAATCAGGTGACTGTGCATATGTAGCCATCCTCTACAAACGCGATCCACACAACAATCTCATCATCAGTATGCTCCTGGACCTGTGAACATAATCTGCGAAAGTGGTGCCTGCTCTGCTCCTCAGGCCAGGCAGTAATACTGGAGAGGGAGTGGTGCCTGAAGAGCGGCCTCCAAGTATGGGTCCTCTGGTATGTAGGGTAGCTCAAGGTACTCGTGATCATCGTCTCTCAGTGATCCTATGTCTGATAGATCCTCAAATGGGCTGAAAACCTCCGTGTGTGTAACTCCTGATTCATCCGAATCTGACATGACTGAATCTGAAAATTCAAAATAGCTTAAATCTCTTTAATAAAAGACTCTATAGTAAATAGACATTTAATATCATATACATGTATAATCAAAATATGAATGAATCTTAGTCCAACCAACTAAGCAACAAACAAGCATGTATGCATGAATGTATGCACATATGTATGTCCCGTGTAAAACCCCCGTTGTATGAATTCGTTGTTTGAAAATGGTTATAGTCCACAAAAACAATGTCCTGTTCTCTATAAAACCTTGGCTCTTGATACCAATCTGTAACACCCCCAAATTGGGTCGCAGCGGAATAAGGGTCCGGGGCGTGTTACTTCATAGATCAATAACACAAATTATATATAGAACCGACTAAAGTCGTTTGAAAAACGATACATTAGATTTAATAAGTAATTGTTACATAAGCCGAAGCTTAACTTGTCACTGAACACAATACAAAGATTTTCAACCCATAACAGATAACAAAAATGAAAATCGACAAAATCTTTATGCATGACAATCCAAATCAAAATCACCATGTATCACATTGCAACCTCGTGCTTATTGATCCCCTGAAAAACATTGCTTTAAAACGTCAACAATAATGTTGGTGAATTCATAGGTTTGATAAATCATATATTGTAGGACCACAAATTCCCAAGTGTATAGATAAATCAACAGATGCAGACATCATATAAATTTTAATTACTTGCTCTAAGTCATGACACTGAAGGCTTTGACGTGTATAAAACCAAATTAATGTCCTACATTGCCCGTGGAGATGTCTAACACCGTAACATCCTATATCGACCTGTATACGTTCGTTTGTCCAGTGATAGCTACACACCCGAACGGGTATTGTCAACCCAATAGATCTATCAATAACATTCGCAGCTTCTATAATCCGCAATTGACAGATTTCATGATAATGGTTCAGTATGGTTTTATTATCGCTACTTAGCAACCGTAATCATTACAACAGAAACTTAACCACTTGTGTCCAATTGTAAGCATTGATATGATTTTCAAACCCCAAAAAAAACTTTATAAAACAAAAACAAGTAAACGAGGGGCCTGAACTCACCTTGATTGAGTAATGCCAATATATCACAATAACGCCCAAGCAATTGATCAAATTGCAACCTAATTAAATTAAGGTCGTATAATTACTTATCACATTAAGTAACTCCTATCCATGCAAATCTATATAGCTAATCACCATCCTAAATGTATAAGTGAAAACATGTTTTATAAAATTAAAATGTTTATAAACATACATTGGTAAAATCGGCATAACATTCACGTTTCTAAACCGTTTCTTGCGTTTCTTATGCCCATCTCTTCGTATTAAGACGAGTTATCATAATTTGACATTTTCCGTATTTTGACCCTCTGGTGAACAGTAACTTTTACTGTTCACATCAGACGTGAGTTTTATTAATACCGTATTTGTTGTCGTAAAACCCGTAAATGTCGTATTTTATTCGTTATAGCTCCGTTTTTAACGATTCTTTCGAGCACGTTCTCGTAATTGAAAGTTCTATATATTTATGAGGTTTACAAAAATATAACTTTCTGTCATGAACAGTAACTTTTATAAAAATAGTTTTATAAAAGTATTAATTGTCGTAAACTTGCGAAATTCATAACTCGTTCGTTATTAATTAAAAAATTACGATTCTTATCATTTTGGAATCCTAAAAATATGTATAATTTGTTAAAAATATCAACACTTGCTGTTTATACAATTTTTATAAAATGTTTTTATAAAAATTCTTTTACGACTCCGTTTAATAGCGTATAACTTGTTTTTTACCGTAAACTTTTCGTTACTAATCCGTTTGACAAGTTCTTACCCTTTTCGAATCGTCGTGGAAATGGTATATATCTTATAAAAACATTATTACAAGTATACATAACCATGGAATATGGACAGAAATTTTACAATACTTTGAGAAAGTCCATTTTCAACCCTTGTTTCCTTTATTTATAATGATGTATTTCACCAATGTCCCATAAGTGTCTTAAATTATATATATTCCAAAATCAATAAGTTTATTATGTCCATGGTCCATCAAGGTCCTTTTTGTCCCAACCTTTCAAGTTCTTTATTTTACATAACAAACTATAACTTTTATAATAAACCATAAATCACTAGTTTGTATATGTAGTTATTTTACACAAAAACCATGTGTGTACAAGTCTTCTCATCTTTTATACTCTTATATTAATAACCATACAATATTAACATAAGTCCATAATTAACCTTAACTTGTCATAAGTATTTCTTTAACTTGAAACATGTTAATAAACCATAAAAACCCTAATTACCCCCATAATCATTTTTACACCAAAATAACTTGATACAATATTTTCTTATCCTTTTTAGCATGATATATGTAATAACACAACATAAAAAAAAAAAAACAAAAAAAAAAAAATAAATTAAAAGATAATCCATTGATCATTATCAAGTAAAAACCTCATTTTCATGAAAAAATTCCTAATGTGATTTTAGCTAACATAGAATAACCAAATGCATAAAAATAAAATATAAGAACATAGAGGTTCTAGTAGACCTTATCGATGTGTGATGAGATGATAATAAGTGGGCTAACCTTGTTTAGAGCCACAAAAAATCCCTAGCTGCACAAAAAAACCCTAGCTTTTCCTTATAAAAAACCCTAGCTTCTTTCACTTGATTAATACTGGAAATGCTTATCTAAGCTTGTAAATACATTAGAATATCTTAGGATAGATGTATATAGGAGTGTATGGGTTGTAGAAAAATTTATATGGATTTGGTTGGAGGGGGTTTGTATGCCGTGAGCTATAGGGAGCCAAAAGGAAGAGTTTTTGTTGAATTTTGGCTAAGTGTTTATGTATATGTGTTATCTCTATCTAGTAATGCATTATATAAGAGATAGATGGTCAAAAGTGCAATAGTTTAGTAAGAAATAGAGAGGTGTCTTAGGGATGGGTCTTGGTCATAGTCTTTGGTCAAATAGACAAGGTATGGCTAGACATTAATGAGTTAAGTTGTACATTGACCAAAGTGGAAGAGTTTTCTTATCTTTCTTGTATAAAGGGCTATAATTTCGGCATATAAGAGATGTATATGATATATTTGAGTACACCTTTATGTATGGGTAACAAAATGGGTATTTGTTGAAGCGTAGAAAAGTTTTGGTGGTTCCGGGAGAGCCTAAACGCAATTTATCGCGAAACGTATACACTTTACGTATCCGATAAAAATAAAATGAACAAAGTTAATAATTATCCTCAAAATAATACTTAACCCTTTGCTTGATGGAAACATTTAATAGTTTGATGCCTGTATTACATGAACGCTAAATTTTAACTTACAACCGATATAAACATTATTCATGAATTCGACAAGCACATAGCGTACAACGCTAAACAAAAATAGTAGTTTATTGACGTCGTCAAGGACTTGAAAACACAGGGTGTTATAATTTGTGACCTCTCTCACCAGAAACAAGAAGCATGCCTGCAGAAACTCTCAGCAAAGAAGCACACCATCCTAGAATATGCTAATACTTAGTATAAATAGGCTCTCATTCTTATAAGCCATTGGGCACCGAGTTAAGTCAACCTTGTAAGCCATTGCTATTTTATAAATTTAATCATTTATATATATACTTAGCTTAACAAAAGCTTCAAGACATTTGGGCCTAAACAATTTATATAAAAAAACTTGAAAAATCAGTTTTTTATATTTAACTATTATATATTTTTTTAAAATGGTATAGTCAACTTTGATCAAAGACATAGCTAACAAAGCTAAGACCATTTTGGGCCTAAAACATACAAACAAAAAGCCACAAATTCTTACATAATATCTAAATTCATTGCAACAACCTTAGTCCTTAGGGACTAACGGGTTAGTCTAGATTTACACCATTAGTCCTATCATCCTAACTCCAATCTCAGTTTATCCTTTTTCCCTAAATAAAGCTCAAAACCATTTCCTGCCAAACATCTTTATCAATGAACCATCCTTTCCCTCGACCACTGCTCCAGACAAAACACAACCCATCACTATCCTCAACCCCCATATCACAAACTGCCAATTCCACCTTGGAAATCCCATAAGCTCTTATTGGTTGATGGGACATGAATCAAATCAAGGGCTATGATTCAAGAACTTAGAGAACAAGATAATTGAAGGGATATGATGAAAGCTTATTTGAATCCTCTCTCTCAAACAACTAACTTCAACAAGCAAACAAAAATTCATGTACTCGTGTCTATAAATAGGTGTGGTGTTATTCACACATTAAGAAGTAGTTTTTATCTAGTTTTAAGAATAAGCTTAATTATTGTATTTTCAGCTTATTGTAGTTTAAAATCAGCTTATTGTATTTTCTTTTTAAGTCTTATAAAAGTTTTTAAGTATTAATAAAATTTCAAGTTTTATTGTACAATTCTGTTTTACCTTATGTTAATGAATTATAAGTTATGATAAGCTTTAATAAGCTCTTATATAACCTGTTTTCATAAAGCAAATTAGACTTTTTCATAGCTTCAAGTTTTTAGAAGAAAGTTCACTCAAAAATCACCCATCAAATACCACAGCTTATTTTTGAAGAAAAGCCAAACCTGGAAGGGCTTTTAAGACCACACTAGCTTAAACTATGATCAGCTAGAGCTTGTAGATTAGCTTCATGAGCATTTGCTATAACCCTTTTTTTTAAGCAAAGGGCTTTGTAAGTCCTCACTTTTCCATTTTATAGCTTATTTACTGTTTCAATGCTTATTACTGCTTATTCCTGCTTATTATTGATGTTTGTTGCTTATTATGCTTGCTCATAGCTTAAATCTTATTTGTTCATGTTTTTCCATTAAAACTGTTAGTTTTAGCTTTAAACTGCTTATTCTTATTAGCTTATTTCTAGTGCTTAACTCTGTGTTTTTATTGCTTATTAGTGCTTAAATTCCATTGTTGGTTATCTGTTTTTAATAATCTTTGCTTAAATGAGTGAAATCAAGTTTAAAAATGGATGTTGAATTTTTAAAGGAGTGTTTGGGTTAAGAGCCAAAGTGGATCAAAAATAGTTTAAAACTGTTTTGGGTCACTAAGCAAACTTTAACAAGCTTATTTAATAGATGTTCTATAATCAAGTTGTCAAAAAGTTGTTTTACAGTTTTAATATCAATTTTAAGGTGTCTTCTACAAGTTCTTGGAATTTGTGATCTTAAATCTTTTTCAAACTGTTTACATTTGATTTTTGCTAAAAAGTTGTTTTAAAGTTTTGTTTGTACTCCATTTAGTGTCACAATGCAGTGGGAAAAGTGTTGGTTAAGTGTGCGTTTGCCATTGTGGTTTTGGTATTCAAAATCTGTCAAAGTGTTTTTCAGTTTTTTTTTTGGTCACTAAGCAAACTTTAGCAAGCTTATTTAAGATGTTTTAATCTGTTGTCAAAAGTTTTTAAAGTTTAATATCAAGTTTTAAGGTGTCTTCTACAAGTTCTTAGAATCTGTGATCTTAAATCTTTTTCAAACTGTTTACATTTGATTTTTACTAAAAAGTTGTTTTAAAGTTTTGTTTGTACTCCATTTAGTGTCACAATGCAATAGGAAAAGTGTTGGTTAAGTGTGCATTTGCCTTTGTGGTTTTAGCATACAATCTGTCAAATTTTCATAAGTCTCAGTTTGCAAAAGTTAAAACCAAGTTTTAGATCTTAGTTTTAAGGTAGTTAAAGTAAGATTTAGTTTCTGAATATGGTAGTACAAGTAGATTGTAGGGTGAAATTAATATGTTTAAGCTTATTTAGTGGTTTAGAGTTTATTTAGTTAACTGAATTTTAGGCTGAAAGTAGCACTTTAGTGTTATATAAAAAATTGAAAAACGAAAAATATCCTAATCTGTCTGAACAATCCTTTTCATTTAGCTTTTTCATAGCTTATCTGAGTTTCAAATTGCCTTTTCTTGGCTGAATCTTGTAGCTTATAGTATAAGCTTCATCTGTTCTTTTGGTCTTTAAGCCATAAGGATAGCTTAAGTGGATTAAAAATAAGATAGAAAGTGCCTACTTAGGCTGTTTGGTTAACACTTTTGGCCATAAAGCTAATTTTTATTTTTGAGCTTATTGCTTATTGGATTTGCTTAATTAGTGTTTAGGATTGCTTATTAGGTTAGGTTAATAGTACTTTTAGCTTATTTAGCTTAGGTGTGAGCTTATTCAAGCTTATAAGCAATTTCAGTTTAAGTATTAAAGCCTTAAAGCCTATTTAAGTAATCTGTCACTTAAGGTTGTTTCTAGCTCATCTTATTTGCTTATTTTTGTTCTCTAGTGCTCATTAGGTGTAGCTTATAGTTGACGTTTCGAGGAGTTAGGACACTTTAAATCGTAAATCCAACAACTCGTCGATACGCCATCCGAAGAGGCCTCATTATGAAACTCCCTAGTAATATAGTACTTTGATAACCACATAATATTCTATATAGCTCAATCACCAACTAATGGTTTTGGAAAAATTGTGCTTAACAAGTTAAAACGTTTATAATTTCCGTTTAGTAAAACTGGCGTAACTTTCGCGTTTTAAACCCGATTCTCGCGTTTCTTATGTCCATCTTTTCGTATCAAGACGAGTTATCATAAATCGACATTTTCGAATTTCGGACCTACTGGTGAACAGTAAAAATTACTGTTCACATCAGACCTTAGGTATATTTTTATCGATTTAATTGTCGTAAAACCCGTAAACGTCGTATTTTATTCGTTATAGCTCCGTTTTTAATGATTCTTTCGAGGACGTTCTCGTATTTGAAAGTTCTATATTTTTATGAGGTTTACAAAAATATAACTTTCTGTCATGAATAGTAACTTTTATAAAAATAGTTTTATAAAAGTATTAATTGTCGTAAACTCGCGAAATTCATAACTCGTTCGTTATTAATTGAAAAATTACGATTCTTATCATTTTGGAATCCTAAAAATATGTATTATTTGTTAAAAATATCAACCCTTGCTGTTTATAATTTTTATAAAAATGTTTTTATAAAAATTTACTTACGACTTCGTTTATTAACGTATAACTCGTTTTTAACGTAACTTTTTCGTTATTAATCCGTTTAACAAGTTTCTTACTTTTTCGGAATCGTCGTGAAATGTATTATCTTATAAAAATATAAAATGGATATGTCTTATCCACGAATTTGGACAGAATGTTTGTATATCTTTCATAAGTCCAAAATCAACTTTGTTTCCTTATTTGCACTTTATATCTTTTACCATTAATCTTATATTTCATATATGTCATATATGATACATATAATAAATGTCCATTTGTCCATCCAAGTTCTCATGTGTCCAACTTTTATAAAGTCCATTAATATACTTACAAACCACAACTTTAATACTTACCATAATTTACTAGTTTTACATATGGCTACTTTTATATAATAACCATTAACATACAAGCCTTCCCATCTTGTTATGACTTATATTAACAACCATACAACATTAACATAAGTCCATAATTAGTCTTAACATGTCAAATATATTTCTTTAACTTGAAACATATTAGTAAACCATTAAAAACCCTAATTAATCCATAATCATGTTTACACCAAAACAATATGATACAACATTTTATCATTCTTTTTAACATGATATATGTAATAACACAACATATATAAAAGTAATACATGTGATCATTTCAAGTAGAAAACTCATTTTCATGATAAAATCCTAAATGGTGATTTAAGCTAACATAGAATCAACATATGCATGAAAATGAATATTGTAAGAACATGAAGAGTTCAAGTAAACCTTATGAGGTATGATGATGATGATGTGCTAGTACTAAACCCTTGTTTAGCCACAAAACCAAGCTTGCACTTAAGTAACCCTAGCTTTCCTTAATAGAAACCCTAACTTTCTTTCTCTTGATTAATACTTGGAAATGCTTAGCCAATGCTTGGAAATACCTTAGAATGTCTTATAATGGATGTGTATAAGTGTGTATGGGTTGTATAAAAATTGCTATGGGTTTGGTTGGGGATTTGCTTTGAGCCGTGGGCTATATTGAGCCAAAAGGGAGGTTTGTTTGATTTTTACAAAGTGTTTCAGGCATGTTGTGTTATCTTTTCTTATGAAAAGTAATATATATAAGTAGTAAACATGTAAGACTAGTCAAGGGAACATAAAGGAAGTCTTAGGGATGGCCTTGGTCATGGAAACAAGGCATGGTGTAGCATTTAAGAGGTATGGTGTTCTTTTGACCAACTTGGAAGAGTTTTCCTTGAATTTCTTGTATAACTTTGTATCTATAACAAGAATTTCGGCATAAACAAGATATACATGGTATATTTGAGTAAATTTTATGTATTGGGTATAAAAGTGGGTATTTGTTGAAGCGTAGAAAAGTTTTTTTGTGGTCCCGTAAAAAAAAAAGGAAAAAATTAAATAGGGTTTTGTTTTTGGAAAAAAAAATAAAAAGAGAGAAAAAAAAAAAAACAAAGGAAGGGGAAGAGAGTGCCTAAACGAACAAGTTAATAATTATTCTCAAAATAATTATATAACCCTTGCTTGATGTAAACATTTAATTATTTGATGCCCGTTTACATTGAACGCTAATTTTTAGCTTACGCGATTTAAACTTAATTCATGAAATCACAAGCAAACGCGTACAACGCTAAAAATAAATAGTAGATTTATTGACATCGCCAATGTCTTGAAAACACAGGGTGTTATACAACAGTTTGTTAATCAGGATGTGTGGAAGCTTGTGCCTTGCAAAAGTTGAAAACTACCATTGGGACAAAATGGATTCTTAAGAAAAAAAAGAGATGCCATAAGTTATAGTAGATTAGGAATAAAGCAAGGTTGTGGCTCAGGTCTAGCAAGAGGATGGCATTGACTATGATGAGGTTCTCTCCCATGGCTCGATATTGAGCTATCAGATTATTCTTATCATTTGCCTCATACTTGGGTTTTATGGTATATCCAAATGGGATGTCAAGAGCGCCCTTTCTCACTGGGAAAATGTATGAAGAAGTCTATGTTACTCAACAAAAAGTTTTGAAGATCCTTTCAACCCTAAACATTGTCAAGATTGTGACAGCCTTGTATGGTCTCATCAAGCAACCAAGGGCCTGTATGCCAGATTTCTACTTTTCTGTTAAAGCCATAATTACAGAAGAGGATAACAAGACAAAACTCTCTTCATTTAAGAAGAATTCCAGGGATATTCATACTTGTCCAAGGTCTATGTGGATGACATTATATTGGTCTACAAACAAGCCTGTGTACTGAGTTTGAGGTCCTTGATGAAAGGTGAAATTGAGAAGAGTAGCCATGGGTGATTTGACATTCTCTTAGGTCTACAAGTCAAGCAACAGCAGATGGGAATTTTTATCAGCCAATGACAAGTATGTTCCAGGACAGCTTAGGAAAAGGAAAAATTAGATATGGAAAAGTGTTGAGACCTGCAACAACACCCTATGAAGCATGCTAAGCCCTAAATCCCAAGGATGAACTGATGAAGCTGTTAATGTTACAACTATACATACTTATGATAGGTTCACTTATGTATTTGACAGCTTCAAGCCAATATTATGTTGTAGTGAAGTGCTTGTTTCTAGACACTAGGTCCATACCTTTGACATCCAAATTATGAATGCAGTAAAGAAATCTTTAATTATCTCAAAGCCAACCAAAACTTGGACTACTGGTACCCAAGAGAACTCTCCTTTGTGTTGGAGAGGCTAACAGTGATAAGTGAATTATGCTGGTTCCAATGGTGATAGGAAATCCACAACTGGTGGATGCCAATTTCTGGGTAGAAGATTGATATCATGGCAGTGAAAAAAGCAAACAGTAGTGGCAACTTCTTTTACTGAAGCAGAATATGTTGCTGCTGCTCACTGTTGTGGTCAGGTACTTTAGATTCAAAATCAACTGCTAGATTATGGGTTCAATTTTATGAACACTAAAATCTTTATTGATAATCAGAGTACCATATGCATTGTTAAAAATCCAGTTTTTCACCAAAGAACAAAGCACATAGAGATTAGGCACCATTTTATTAGAGATGCAAATGAGAAAAATCTTATTCAGGTGCTTAAAATTCACACAGATGATAATGTGGCTGATTTATTGACCAAAGCATTTGATGGACCCAGATTTAATTATTTAGTGGTTCATATTGGGATGCTAAATCCATAAATCCTCTGTTTAAGAGGAGGATTTGGATTTAAGGGGAGGACTGTTATTGTATTTTTTTTAAATAGTTATTTTTTTTCTTTTCGCCTTATTTTTTTACAGATATTAGACTAGCAGTTTTAATTCTTGTAGTTCAATCTTTTATTTTACCATATATATGGTATGTGTGGTTTTGGTCTAATCTTTTACAGTGAAATGATTCATGATGTGTGAAAAGCATGGAGTGTGTGTGGCTTTATTTTGATGCGAACAATTCCTTCTGGTTGGATTTGTGTCATTTATGGTGTTGCAAGAGTTTCTACTAGTGGCAATACTGGTTTCTACTGGCTGAACAATTTCTACTGGTTGTGTTTCTGGTTTCTGCTGGTAGAGTTGTTCCTGCTAGTCTTGTTAATTTTTTGTTAGGGTTGACTTTTCTTTAATCGAGTAACTTAAATTGAGTTTTATTATATTTCAATAGTAAAGCTGAGATAAGTGGGCATTTAATTGATCAAAGGGTTATCTATTTAAAGGGTTAATCACTGTTTGCCCTCATTTTTACAATTACCTTTGAGATCAAACCCTAATTTTTACAGCCCTCTTTATTCATTCCACTCACCCTTCGAAATTGTGATTCCTACTACCCACCAGTAGCAACTCTCTTGCATTCTAACACCAGCATTAACACACAACCCTATTCAAGCTACCGTCGAATCAATGGCTGCCCTAAAATATCGCGATGAGCACAACAGGATTGGATTTTTGGAGAAACCCAAAGGGAGTACCGATTATCATCAGGTTATTGATTTTTTACTTGATTCCCACATTAGGTATGCTATTGTAACTAACCCAGTCATCTATGATTCCCTAATAACCCAATTCTGGTCTACGGCCTCACTCCAATCATCTGAGTTAGGTCCACCAACTATTGTGGCCACCATTAATGGGACTCCTTACACAATCACTGAATCACTAGTGAGGAGTCAATTGCAGTTACATGATGAGGGGGAATTGTGGATATGCCTATACCTGACATATTCTTAGGCATGGATAATCTAGGTTACCCCACTGAGGGAAAGTTGACCTTTCATAAGAACAAATTCTCACCTCAGTGGAGGTTCCTGATCCATACTCTCTTACATTGTCTTAGTACTAAGTCAGGGAGTTGGGATCAGTTTGGAACACCTTTGGCTATTGCTTTAATCTGTTTATGTGCGGGAAAGAAGTATAAATCAATTGTCCTCGCTATATCTAAACTTGTATGGTAAAATAACATTAATAATTCTAAGAAATTTTTGATGTTTCCTAGGTTTCTACAAATGATACTGGACATAGAAACTAGGAATACCAAACCATACCATGCATTTAGACTGACCAGCAAGATGTTTGCAAATATGAGACTGAATTTTCATGGAGACCATATGCCATTGGTGGCTGCAATGCTTCCTCCTCCTCAAGCTGCCATTGCAGCTGGAACATCAGGGGAGGCAGCACCACCCAACCCTCAGACTGACCATGAAACTGTTACAGAACCTGTGCACCAAACTGCTTCTCCTCTTGATCATGGATCACCATCACCAAGACCAACACCCACTACTCCAGCTGCTCAACTGAATGAGCCAGTTTCAAAACCACCCAGACCAATACCAACTTCTCCTAGTGCTCAAGTGCATCAGCAGGGTCCATCTTCTGACCCTCATGTTGAGTCTTCTTCAAAGGAAAATGATTCAAATCCTGACCCTAATGTGGCAGATGATCCCTTAGGAGGATCTTTCTTTGCTTCTCCTTCTAGGTCCACTGCAGCTCCACCTGAAGGTACAACCTCAGGAGGTGCTGCGGACCCTCATAATCTAACAGCTTTGTATACTTTAGTGTCTGAACAGGGGAAGAAAATTGAAAGTTTGGAATCTGCGCTTCAAGCTCACAAGCTACTGTTTAAGGATGTGATGGGGAAGCTGGTAAAGAGAGTGAAGTTTTTGGAGTCAAAACTCAAAGCAAGGGGAAGGAATGTGATTTTAAGTGAATCTGACAACGAGGAAGATGAGGAACAAGATGTGGATTCTTTGATCAAGCTAGCTAAGGCAGCTGCTATTGCTGCTGACACTTCTTCTGTTCCTGCTGATGCCACTCAAGCGACTGGATTTCCTCCTAGTTCCTCCATTCACACTGATGCATTTGTTCATGGAAATGATGTTCCTACTGGTACTGCTTCTGATTTCTCTGCTGATCCCTCTAACAAGGGTAAATCTCCAATGGTGGAGGAAGATCCTCCAATAAAAGAAAGGTCATTTAGACAGATGGAGGAGGACAGGTTAGGAGCAGAGGCTGCAAGGAAACTTTATGAAGAGGAACAAGCTGAATTGGCTAGAGTACAAGAGGAAATGAAGAAGAAAAGGCAAGAGGATGTGATCAATTCTGCCAAGTATTACAATGATGCTGATTGGTCAGACATCATGGGACAAGTACATGCAAATAAAGGACTTACTGCTGATCTACTTGGTCCGGATGTAAATGAGGACAACTTTGCAGCAAGGATGGCAGCTATTATTGCTGAAAGGAGAAGAAAGTTTGCTGCTCAAAGGTTCCAAGATAAGAGAAATAAGCCAATGACTTATGCACAACAGAGAGATTATATGAGAACCTTTGTCAAAAACCAAAGCTCCACCATCTACACAACAGGCTGGACATTGAAACATGTGAGGTCCTTTTCTGATGATCAACTCAAAGATGAGTTTGAACCAAGACAGACATTCTCTTGCTAATCTGCAATCAAACACTAAGGAGGTCCTCTTGAAATGACATGGAGCAAGATTGTAGAACAACCTGAATCAAAAAGTCTAAATCCACTGAACCTCAAAAGACTCTAGTACCTGCTAGCTTTCAAGACCATCAACTGCCGGTGTTTACAGCGATTACACTAATCACCTTTGTTGATACCCACCTGCTACTCCTCCACACTCACCTTAAGCTTCATCACACCCTTATGTTACACTGATATATAAAAACAAAATCACCAACTGTTTGCCCACACCATCTTTGCTACACGCTGTTTTCTAGGTCATCAATACCATAGTACCAGAAGTCAATCATTTGCTGCCAGATATCAAGACATTAGCACAGAGGAAGTCTCTAAAACAAGGAAGATGCCATCTTCTAAGTGGATTTGAATGCTCCAGATACAGTCCTTCATTAAAGTGTTCAACTGATATGACTCTGTGATGATAACCAACCCTTTTTTTGGCATGCATTTGCTGCATGGGAAGTTATTCTACTGTCTTGGGTGAAGTAAATGCATTTAATACTTCACTGATGAATCTTCCAATAACTTTACTCCTCCTTAGAAGATTCTGTACTTGAATGATAGACAGGATCTGTCTAAAGTTTATATGAATGGTTGTTGAGCATTATGAAGTCAACCCTCTAGCTAGTACATAATGATTTTTGGGGAGATCTTCATGTTTTGTTTAATCAACTACTGAGGTTTCAAGGTGTTGAAGTTTGGAATGATCAACAGGAGTGGGTTATCCACAGCTGGAAATTGTTTCCATTTTCTGGTGTTCATGTGCTAGAAACATTTTCTGGCAAGATCTTATACATGTTTGCAGATACACCATATCCTCTCTCCGCTTCACTCATGAAGAAGATGCTGCAGCATAAGTTGGAAGTGGAGATAGATGGTATAGGGAATGACATGACACATGCTGTGCAACTGATTCAATTCATCAAGAATCAGCTGGCTTCTTGTGTTCCCTCTGCATAAGTCTGGTACAATGTTACTGTCTTGTATATACTCTGTTTCTTTGGTATTATTAGTATTTGATTGTTGGCAGGTGCTTTGATGGTTTTGTTGAGGTTTTTGGATGGCATCACAATGTTCTGATATGCAACTCAAATTTTGTTTTTTTGTGATAAAATATTTTGGTACAAAATGGTTTTATCGCACCTTGTTTTCAAAGTTTCTCTTTTGAGGTGCAACATCATTATGGGTATCAATTCCCAGGCCCTGATGGCTGAGAAATAAAGTGAACCATGGCTCTCAATTGCCCAGGCCTTAGGGCTAGAATAATGGTTTTGGTTTCAATTCCCAGGCTTGTACGAATGACTTTGAATAGCTGTAATGGTTTGCATAAACCATAGGGTCTTCCAACTGACCAATGTTTCATGTACCAATAAGTTAAGATGGTTTGCAATCCACCATGGGGAGTAACCTTTCATGGGTCCAGTGATTGTCTAGCCCACAAGCGAACGGCATGTGGTAAAGGCAAGAGCAAATCCGGTATATGGCTGGTGATGACTTGCCCAAAGTCATATAGTACTCAACCCACTATGATTCAAGTTTGGAGTGGTTGAAAATGGTTCCAATCTTCCTGGCATTCCTTTTCTAGGACCCAATAGATTGGCTAGCCCAAGAGTTAATGGCTACTTGGTAAAGGCTTCATCAAATCCATTTACTTTCTATGATTCACCTCTCCCCGGAGCTAACACACCATGTGATGTGATGAGAATCGTATGTAACCCTGAATTAATGGATGTTTCTGAGGTGGTCCAAAGTTGGTTGCTGTTAAAGATTGAAGAGTTAAAGATGTTTAACGGTCAATCATTTGGCTGCTGCTGTTTTTGTTGCTGTTTCAATCTCCAAGCTTTAAGACCTGAAGATTATCTAGGAAACTAGAAGTTTAACTATGTCAAATCCTAGTTTAGGAGAAAAGTGTTAGGTATATTTGTATTTATTAGTTCCTACTGGTAGGTATGTAGTTCCTACTGGTAGAGTAATTGCTACTGTTAGTATTAAAGTTCCTACTGGCAGGTATATAGTTCATGTTGGTTATATTATTAGTCCTGGTAGAGTAACGTAGTGACTCTGGGATAAGTTCTAGTATGGATAGACATGAGAAGTAATAGATAGACTCATGCAAACATAATTCTAGGAGAATTAGTTTAGGGTTTCATATCTATAAATGAAACCACACGGTTTAGGCTTGATAGATGATTGAACAATCAAGAAACAGTTTTACGATTAATAGAAAAGATCCATAGAGGATCAAAGTATTGTTTTTAGTAATTCTTCTTTAGCACTATTGTTTATTTTCCGCGTGAACAATAGATTGTTTTGTTAGAGTCTCTCACAGAGTTACTTTTGATTACATTAGTGCTCTATATCCTTCACAGGCTTAAAAGATCTATATAGGGCTAAGACCTACAAGTGGTATCAGAGCCTGGAGAGAGTCTCTGTTGAAGAATAATTATTGTTCTTGCTCCTAAACCTTTACAATGACTTCACCGTATCCTACACCACCGTTTACTGTACCATCTCCATCCGAATCTTCATTCTCCATCCCAACAACATCCAAACCAGTATTTTCTGTGGCAACTACTGAACCTGTATTCGAGTTACAAACTTCCCACTCTACACAACCTTCTTAAAATACCCAGCCTCAATTCCAGCAATATAATTCAACCACTGTTTCCAGCAGTAATGCCAAATTTCCTTATTTGAAGAAGGACGAGTATGAAACGTGGGCAATAAAGATGGAATATTGGATAATGAACAGTGATCACAATCTGTGGAACATTGTTCTTCATGGAAACAGCAGAAAACGGACCGGCAGAGATCCTAGAGGCAACATAATGATTCTTCCTCCTGTCACTATGGAAGAACAGATTGCTGTCCAACGAGAGACAAAAGCTAGAACTATTCTACTTCAGTCTCTTCTAGAGGATCACATGGCTGATTTTTATCATCTTGATGATGCTAAGGATATCTGGTTGGCAGTAAAAGCTAGATTTGGAAGGAATGAATAGTCAAAGAAAATGAGGAAGTCAATGCTCAAGCAGGAGTTTGCAGATTTTAAGATATCTGAATCCGAGGGTTTGCACAAGGGATATGATAGGTTTCAGAAGGTGCTGAGTCAACTTAATCAAATGCAAGCAAGACCAGATAATGAAGACTGCAACATGAAGTTCCTTAGAGCTCTACCACCTTCTTGGTCACAGGTGGCAATCACCCTTAAAACAAAGGGTGGTCTTGATTTCTTAAGCTTTGATGATTTGTATAACAAGCTTAGGACACTTGAGATTGATGTGAAGGGTCGTTCTAGCTACGATTCAAGAGTTCCTGCTGCTCCTACACACTCAGCTTTCATTAGTGCTGCTAGCACTAATTCCAAGTGGTCAACTGCTGATTCCAAATGTCAACCTTCTTCTGTTAGCTATACCACTACTTCTTCCTCTGCTGATGCTTCAGGCAATGTTCTTGAAAATGTTCTTCACTCTTTTGTTGCTGAAAGTGATCCACAACAACAGATCACTTATGAAGACTTTGACCAAATTGGCAAGTTGGATTTGGAAGAACTTGACATCAAATGGCAGATGGCAATGCTTTCTGTTCGAATCAATAGATTTGAAAAGAAGGCTGGTAGAAAATTCAAGTTTAATAACAAAGATGCTGCCAGGTTTGATAAAAAGAAGGTCAGGTGCTATCAATGTTCAGAGTTGGGACATTTTGCAAGAGAATGTACAGGGAAGAAGGTGGATTCAAAGACAAGGTATTCTCAATTTAAGATCAAAGAACTGGATAAATCAGAAGATCCAAAGGCTTTGGTGTCAGTTGATTCAATGCTCAATTGGTCAGACCATGAAAGTGAAGATATGGAGAAAGGTGCTTCTGTAGTCTATGGGATGATAGCAGGATATGGGGATGATGCTGTTATTCCTGCTGTTGATGCTGCTGATGGAGTTAGTGCTGATGGTATTTTTGCTGATGGTGTGTTTGTTGCTGCTGGTAATGGTTCTTCTATTGCTGCTGGTGTTGGTGCTGATGGTATTTCTGTTACTTCTAGTGATGCTACTGATGCTGAAACTCAATTTGCACTTATGGGGTTATCCCCTCAGGTACAATCTTGTCCTTTTGGTTGTAATTATACAGAACTTAAAAAGGATTTTGATAATCTAGAAGTGCAATATAAAGAGTGTTTTATCCAAGTACAAGCATACAAAAGTTCACTTCAAAACTTAGAACAACAGAAATCTTGGTACCAAAATAATCAGTTAGCTTTAGAAGAGAAAATTAGAATCTTGACTGCAGATCTAGGCAACACCACTAACATGCTAAAATATACTGAAAAATTGAATGAACAGGCTAAAATTGATAAAATGAATAATCAGGTCAAACTTGAGGAGTCTAATGCAAGATTTGACAAATGGAAGGAATCTTCCAAAAACCTAGTCAAACTGATCAATAGTTCCATGTCCTCTAGATCAAAATTTGGTTTAGGATATGGAGACACTTTTGGATCAGATGAGGTGTTTGATCTCTCTGCACCTAGTATCTTTGACTCATGTCTTAAGGATGCTATAGAGAAACCTCTCTATGACTGGTTTGTCAAACCTGTTGGAATGCATGCTGTTCCTCCCCCTATAACAGGAACATTCATGCCTCCTTCCAACAAGCCTGACATTGATGATACACAGTTTACCTATGGTTCAAAGTCCAATAATT
>BQNB010041886.1:0-46481 GCA_026074375.1 Tanacetum coccineum
AAAGACTCATTAATTTCTTCTTGTGGTGTAGGAGTATAATCCCCACTCAAGGGATGTGGAACACCTTTAAAATCATTAATCTTTGTAAATCTACTGTACAAAGGTTTTCCAACTGAATCCTCTTTTGAACAATTGAACACAGAAAAATTCATTTCTTCCTCATAACTTAGAACCTCATTGTTTGATTGTATTTCAAACCCTAAGCCAACTTTACTATTTCAAACCCTAAGCCAACTTTACTATTTGAACACAAAGATACCTCACTACTTGAGCTGATTGCCACGAGTACATGATTTGACTCTTCTTCCTCTACTGTATGTTCTCCTCAATTGAAAACACCATCATCCATTATCAGCAAACAGCTCCTTGATCTTGATAAAAAGGGTCTCTTTTAAACTGTTGTTTTAAAACAGCTTTCTGCATCTTCTTTTAATTTGTATTACCACCAAACCTAGTTCTGATGACTTCCCAGATCTCTTTTGCATCATCCATTCCATGAAATCTTCTCATATGCTCCTTGAGAATGGCCATCAGCAAGATATTCTTTGCCTTCCTTTCCTTTTCCACATCTTGAATTTCTGCAGCAGTTACTGGTGAAAGTATTCAAACAATACCATCCTTTCCAGTTGAAATTCTCTTCTTGGAGTTTCCATTCTGAATTACCTTCCAAACATCATTGTCAATGTACTCAAGGTAATGCTCCATCTCTATAGCCCATATATCATACTCCTCTTTCTTCAGAATTGGGAGTTTGATATTTGAGATAGCAGTTGTTTGAGGAATCACTTGTTGTTGTTGTTTAGGTGCAGCACTAGTGTCTGATGCATCTTCATGGTTTTATTCTTCATCATCACTGAGATGTTGTGAGAACTCGTCATTAGCAGGTTGAGACATTTTGTATAGAATTATAGGAGAGTGTTTGATTGTGATCTTGTTATTCTTCTTATTCAGAGTCCCTCTATTGGCTCTGATACCACTTGTAGGTCCTTGGTCTTGGATCTATATAGCCTTTTGTAAGACAATAGCTAACTTGAATAAATCCAAATCAACTATGTGAGAGACACTGACTATGAATATCAAGTGTTAATGAGGAATCTTAACACAAGAATTAAGAAGAACAATGATACTAAATTTGCTATTGATTTTCTATTAAGCTTCAATGCTTCTATTACATATATGAAACTCTATGCAGTAGGGTTCCTTTTATACACCAAGGAAAACCCTAATGGGCTTTACAAACGTGTGAAAGGATAATGCATATCATTTCCTAAGATATCTCCTAAAATATCTCTAAGATAATATATTACTATTCTGTTATATAAACAGACTTAACTAAATACAACCAGTACTAACTATAGTACTGCTATTCTACCAGTACTAACTTCAGTACTGCCAGACTTAACTTAGTACTGCCAGTATTAACTTAGTACTGCCAGAACTAACTAATATTACCAGACTTAACTGTTATACTACCAGTATTAAGTCTTTTACAATCTATTTCCCAACAGCCTGCCCTGAAGCTAGCACCATTCTTTTAACCCCTTTTTCTTGCTTATTTTTATATCATTATACTTAGATTTTTGCATTTTCTAGAAAGCCAATAAGCTCATCCTTTAGCCTTTTAAGCCTTAAGCCTTAAGACACCCTCTAGGCAGCTTATTTTTAAGCCATAAGAGTGCCTTTTGGCCTGGTTTGTTGGCAGTGTAGGCTTATAGCTTATTTAGATTTTTTGGCTTATTTCCCTTATCCTTTGTGCTTATTTTAAGTTAGACTAGCTTATTAGGCTTAGGTACCCATCCGCCTTAGGTAAGTGTACCTTGCCTTAGCTTATTTTCCCCCTAGTTAGCTTAGTTTCTTGCCTTAGTTTAATTTAGTATAAACTCCCTTGTATTATTGCTTATTTTTCCTGCTAGTTGCTTATTTCTTTGTGCTTATTTGCTGTTAGCCTGCTTATTAAGGTTAGTAAGTTCCCTGTCTTGGCTTATTTGTACTCAGCTTGGGCTTATTTTTCTTAAAATTGTCTTAACAGTTTGCTTATAAATGTCCTTAGTTAAAAAGTGTGTTCTGCCATCCTTGTGCTTAATTTTCAGCTTATTTGTTAAGTTTCAAAAATAGTTGTAGTTTTAAAAAATGTTTAGCCCTATGTGTTTAATAAGTTTGTAAAAAAAAGAAAAAAAAATAAAAAGGGAAGAGGGGAAACCTGGATGAGCAGGGCTCGTACCCGAGTCTCTACCCTCCATCACCTATCATACACACACTTAACCATTGCGCCCTTGGGACTTTTCTGTCCTAAGGTTGCAAGGTTTATTATATAACCTTGTTTTTCCCATTTAGAATGATAAGCTGTTACAGCTTATGTACCTGCTTATTTGAGTAGCTTATTTCGTTTTCTTATTTTTCCTAGATAGATAATAAGTTGTTTTAGTTTCCCTGAATTTTTCATATTTTTCCAAAACCATTTAGTATTTTTAATCATTTAATTTATTTAATTTAGTTTTTAATTCATAAAAAAAACTCAAAAAAATAAAATTCTTTTTCTGAAAATTTTCTTTTATCATTTTGCATCTAGGAAAATTAGGATTACTTTCGTAGGGTCATTTTTGCAAAATTTCGTTTTTTAAAGAACGGGATTAAATCCCCGTTTTCGTTTTCTCGTTTTTGAACTCAATTTAAATCCGTTTTCGTTCTAGTTTTCTTTAAACTTCCTTTTTAGTCAATTTAGGTCCATTAAAAGTGAAAAAATCAATTTAAGCCAAATTTCGAGAAATTAGGGTTTTTAGTGTGTCGTTATTAGTGTCTCGATATCGTTTTTAGCATAATTTGTGTGATTTTCTCGTTTTTAGTATAGTTTGCTTTATTTTTCCCGTAGATTTAGAAATCCAATCCAAATCTTGTTCTATTCAAACATCAAATACCAAACCGACTCTCGACTTTTCAATTCACTCCTCGTTGGGACTACGACCCGGGAATATCCTATCATACTACTCTCGGTTTCATTGATTTTGTGGATTTTGATCCTTGTTATATATTATATATTTATTTATATATAAAAAGGGGTTGAATTTACAACCAACCAATATATATATATATTAAACTTCAACATTTTTTATAAAATCGTACATATGTCAGAAGCATTGTAATGTTGGGTTCGTTTTGTTCGCAATTCAAAAAAATTTCCGCGGGTTTTTTTTTTATCTCAATGAATCGGTAGATATGTGTTATATATCTGATAAATAAAGTTTATTATATAAAAAAGTAGTAAATAATTAAAAGTTTAGGGTACATTTTGTAAATTTTCTTTTTTTTACTTTGAGCCGGCATCTTTTTTCTATTTGGGTTGGGTTTAATTTTTGTTGTTCGCCTATTTGGAAACTACGGATACGTCGTCGTTTAATGCGACAAATGATATATATATATATATTTATATTGCCATGATTTGGATACTATTTCCAAAACAACCATATTTTGGTAAATATTTTTTTAAAACACCATCACATGGTTAAAAGCTCCAGAAGACACATGCTATGAACGATAAATAAAGAAAGCAGTAAAAGGTCGTGGCACGAGGCTCGTGTTTAACACGATTCCCTTAAAACAGATTCGTCGTCTGTTTTCCAGGGTACAACGTCCAAAGCTGTTATACAGTCGGACCTGACAAACTTGCCTGAAAGATCACGAAAAACTATGCGCTTCTGATCGAAAAGACTGATGAAAAACGTATGAATGGAGCTCGTATTTCTTAAGTCAAAACTGAATGAGAACAAGTTATATTTATAGTGAAAACATAACAAGTCTTCACTATAAATAAAGAAAACGTAAATCACAATTAATTATGTCAACTCACAATTAATTATGTCAACTTATTCAACAAGTTTTAAATCTATTCCTAAAATAGATTTTGTTAATACAAATAATGTCTAAAAACGTTATTTATATTTTTCGACATCTCAACGTTTTGATAATAACAAAATGTAAAAACGTTTACGGTAAAAATAAACGTTTACAAATTATTAATCGTAAAATTACATTTCTAAGATTAGTGATCACTTAAGGTATGTACAAACAAATCATTAAGCATGATTAGTGATCAAGAAAATATTTCTTTCTTAACCATTACATTTTCACAAAAGTATTTCTACAAAATAAGTAATACTTTTTAATAAAAGAAAATGTTTTATTTAAATAATAAAATTTGAATCTGGTTTTCTCACAAAAATGGAAGCTTCTATACCAGATGCAACCTTCCTCACAAAAAGACAAAAACAGGAGCGTACTCTAGTGGCGGCCCCCTTATAGGCCTAACGGCCTCCAGATATATCTGGGACCACCAGGACCGCCGTTGGAAAAACACACCTCTTTATTTAAATGTTTTATTTAAATAAACGGGTTTCTCCGCCTAAAGGGAGCTTGTTGACATAGTGAAATCTCGAGTAGGATACTCGGAGAGTGGAGTAGGGCGAAGAAGAGCTTCGTAGTCGAACCACTATAAATCTTGGCGTCTTGGTTTGGTTATTCCTTTCTTTATCTCTTTATATTGTTGTCATTGTTATTTAGTATTAGTTTAGATATTTACATTGTTGATTGGTTGAACATATAACTCAAATCTAAGTATTTTAAAAGCAAACTTTTAAAACGTAAAACGAACCTGTAAACTATTCAACCCCCCTTCTAGTTTCCACAATTGGTATCAAAGCCAGATTACTCAAGAATTTTAAAATATATTGTATTTTAAAGCTTGGATCGATCTATGGATTCCGACAAATATCTAGAAGGGCAATCCATGCAAAGACCACCACTTTTTGAAAGTGACAGTATTATTTATTGAAAAAACAGATTCGAGACATATGTTAAATCAAAAAATCTTGATCTTTGGCATGTTATTACTAACGATGATTTTCAACCTATTCAACAAAATCCAGAAACCAAATTAGATGAGGTTATCCCTTTCGAAAAACAAAGTGATGATCTTAAAAAAAAGCTTGCGAAAAATAACGAAGCCAAAATGATTATTTACAATGATTTGCCAAGAAAAGAATATGAAATAATTTTCATGTGTAATACGGCAAAAGAGATTTGAAAAACTTTGTTAATCACCCATCAAGGTAATAACCAAGTCAAAGAACATAAGATCGACCTTTTGGTACAACAATATGAACAATTCGTCATTTCTAAAAACGAATCTATAGATAGTGCTTTTGCTAGATTTAATACTATCATTACTAGTCTAAAAGCTCTTGATGAAGGTTATTCTAGCAAGAATTATGTTAGGAAGTTTCTTAGGGCTCTACATCCTAAATGGAGAGCAAAGGTCACGACGAGTGAAGAGTCGAAAGACTTAACATCACTATCAGTTGATGAACTCATCAGGAATCTCAAAGTTCATGATATGATCATCAAGAAAGATTCTGAAATAGTCAAAGCTAAGGGAGAAAGAAAATCTCTTGCTTTAAAGGCTAAGAAAGAATCTAGTGATGAGGAGTGTTCGACTTCCGGAAGTGAAGATGAAGAATACGCCATGGCGGTTAGAGACTTCAAGAAGTTCTTTAAGAGAAGAGGTAGATTCGTGAGACAACCTCGGAACGACAAAAAGACGTTCCAAAGAAGCCGTGATGACAAGAACGGTAAAGGTGATAGAAAATGCTTTAGATGCGGCGATCCAAATCATCTTATTGGAGAATGTCCAAAACCACCGAAAGACAAGAACCAAAGAGCTTTTGTCGGAGGTTCTTGGAGTGATAGCGGTGAAGAAGATGATGAGAAGGTCAAAGACGAAACGTGTCTCGTAGCTCAAGCATCAAGTGAGGTATGTTCCGAATCCTCTTACTTTAGTGATGAAAACTCATCAATAGATGATTTAGTTTTAGATAATGAATATGATAAACTGTGCAAAATGAGTTTAAAGATAATCACTAAAAACAAAAGATTAAAAGCCACTAGAAATAGTTTAGAAAAAGAACTCAGTATTCTAAAAGAAAAAGTGTCTACACTCGAGAAAAATAAGGGAGTTGATCTCGAATGTGTAAAGTGTCATATGCTTAAAATTGAGAATGAAAAACTCAAAGAGGAAGCCATTAGATTAACTAAATTTGAAAAGAGTACACATTGTCTAAATGAAATGTTAAGTAATCAAAAACCCTCCAGAGAAAAGTTGGGTTTAGGGTTTAATTCATTTAAAGCATCATCTAGTGTAACTAAGAAAATAAAGTTTGTGAAATCTCAAAAAGAAACGTCCTCTGGTGGCGGTCTCCCAAATACCATGGGCGGCCCCCTTAAAGACCAGACGGCCCCCAAAGTAATTATGGAACCGCCAGTGTGTTCACTAGTTTTTGAAAAATCTGTTTCTTTTCAAAAATCCATTTTGGGTCCTAGACCAAAACATATAAAGGTAAACAACGTCAATGTTCCCGTTGCTAGTAATAATGAAGTTAAACGATTTTATAAGCCATCGTTAAAAACCGGAGTCGGATTTCCAAAACCTAATGTTAGAACAAAAACTCCACCACCTAGAAGAGTCAATAATAATTATCCTCGTTGAAGACACCGCAACCAAAAAGGAACGTTGGTCAACAAAACCAACCTCATGGTTTTCCCGTATCTTGGAACAATTTCCAACGTCAAAGTTACATGCCATGGGAAATGTGTCTTCCATTTCCACATCCCAACCAATTGCATCAAATGCAGGGGATGTTTAGCACTAACAACTTTAGACCCATAATATATTAGGGACCAAATGTTTGAGTTATTGTCTTATATAAATAGATATGCCTTGGAGTCGACTTGGAACCCAATGAGTGGATAAAGGATAACGAATGCTCTAAACGCATGACGGGTAACCGAAAGCTGTTCTCAAGCTACAAGCCATACAACGGAGGTAATGTTATTTTTGGTAGCAATCTTCACGGTAACATCATTGGCAAATGTAAGATTTCGAATGACTCTCTTAAAATAGATAATGTAGAACATGTGGATAACTTAAGATTTAACTTGCTAAGTGTAGGACAAATATGTGATAATTAGTGTAGAGTAACTTTTTCTGAACATGATAGTGAAATTACTAAGGATGTTAAGGTCATAGGTAGAGGTATTAGGAAGAAAAGCTTATATGTGATGAAATTGGGAAATAAGCCAAAAGACTAAATTTGTGTAGCAACGATTGATGAAAACTCCACGTTGTGGCATAGGAGATTAGGTCACGCAAATATGCGTCTCATTTAATCGTTAGCATCTAAGGAATTAGTTAGAAACTTACCTAAGCTTAAGTTTGATCAACACTTCTGTGATGCTTGCAAAATTGGAAAACAAGCTCACGCTAGTCACAAAGCTAAGAATATAGTCTCAACGACTAGATGCTTAGAACTCCTTTATATGTATCTCTTTGGTTCATTCGCCGTACGGAGTTATGGAGGAAATCATTACACCTTAGTCATAGTAGATGACTACTCTAGGTATACTTGGACTAGATTCCTTAAGGATAAACCGAAGCCTTCGATTAATTCAAAATATTTAGTAAGAAAATTCAAAACTAATTAGGATGTATAATAGTGTCAATAAGAACCGACCACAACAGGGAATTTGATAATGAGGTGCAATTTGGAGAGTTTTGTAATGCTAATGGAATTACACATAATTTCTCGGCTCCACGCACTCCTCAATCAAATGGTGTGGTTGAAAGAAAAAATAAGACATGTGGAAAACTAGAAGGGGGGGAGGGTTGAATAGTTTACCATTTTTTAATTTAAGGTTTATGTTTGTTTGTAAAACTTAGATTCGACTTTTTGTGAATTCAATGCTTGCACAATATGAACAATATAAGTATATGAAATGATAAAGTAAGACAAGAGATAAGAGTAAGAACAATCAAACCACAACACGAGGATTTATAGTGGTTCGGTAACGAAGCACCTCTTCGCCCTACTCCACTCCCCGAGCACCTAACTCGAGAGTTTTCTTCACTATGTCAACAAACTCCCTTATGGCGGAGAAAACCGTACACAACGTTGCTTACACCGATTTACGACACAAAGCTAAATGTCGAGTTCTAATCTTAGCTAGAACCAATCTATCACAACACAACTTCACGACTTCACAACTTCACAACTTCTTCACAACTTCAAGACTTCCTCACAACTTCACGACTTCACTTCACCACACTACTTATGCCACAACTAACTAACACTACTTGGTAAGATCACCACGATCTATCTATACTTACAAAGATCGCCAAGATCTAGCTACTACACATAAATACAAGATATACAAAAGATTTACAAGTTATGATATGGATGCAATAAGATTGCAACAACACACAAAGGTGTAATACTTCTTCACTTGAGGATGGAAGTATTCTTCTCTTGCACTTGAGGAATTGAGCTTGGATCACTTGGAAACAAAGCTTTATGATTAAATGATCAAAGGATTTTGATGAGATGTGTGGGCTGTTTTAGAACAGAAAGAATGAGTGCAAAATGTGAGAAAATTGTGGGGAAAAGTCCAGTATTTATAGGACAAACTGGGGGAGCGTCTACCTAGGGGCGGTCCCCTTAATTTTAAGGGGGCCGACCGTGTATTTAAGGGGGCCGCCCAAGACTAGGGCTTCCCCAGTTTGTCTTTTGTGTAGGGGGAATTTTCTGGAACTTTTCTAGCCGTTTTAGGTCCGAAAATTTGAATTTCAAAATGTTTATTTTGAATAAAACATTTCTTTTAATTGTAGAAAATGTTTTGTAATGTTTATAAAATGTTTACAACATTTTATAAAAGTGTGAGGTTGAATAAAAATTTCCTTTGATCATAAAATGCATTAAGCATTTATTTATTCATACCTTTAAGTGATGTATTTGTTGAAATGAGAATTTACTACTAATTACTTGTTTACGTTTAATTTTACGTTGAACGTTTTTATATTTTGTGATTATCAAAACGTAAAGATGTGAAAAAATATTAGTAATGTTTTTAGGCATTATATTTTTATCAACAATCTCCCCCTTTTTGATGATTACAAAATTTAAACTCATTAAATGTAAAATTATTTTTAAACAAGTATTTAGTGAGTTTCATGTCATTTCTCCCCCTTTTTGTAGAATCAAAAAGACATCGTCGAGAATTGCTAGTTAAATCGACGGAATAAATGCTCCCCCTTGATGTGTGCTCCCCCTCGTTCGAGGGCACCAAGGAATCGAGCTATGGTTTCTTGGCTACAAAAACGAGTTAGAACAATACAAATATTTCTAACATGTAACAAGAAGGAAGGAAAAATATGACAAGTGCAAGCAAACATCAAAGCAAAAAAAAATACTTCATTCATTTAAGACAATGTGTGTGAATAACACACAAGCATACATAAATAGAAAAACAAATATGCTTTAGAAGCATATTAATACATAAAGAAAAATCCTAAATAGCCATAGAAGGATTTTGACTTGCTTGCGATACAAAAGGATTTGACGATTATTTGAAGGCATATTACGAGATTAGTTAGTTGGAGAGTTTGGAGCGGAGGCGGTTGTGGAAGGGTAATCTCTTTGAACTCTAGGTGGTGGATGAGGTCGAGTGAGGAGGAATTCAATCCAATTGATATCCTCACTTAAAGCAAGGAATTGTTTTTGGGTGAAGATGCAACAAGGGCAATACCCAACATGGGTTTCAACTTGGTTGATGTTGAGGGTGTGTGGTAAGTTTGGAGAGTAAGGTGATGAGGGAATGTTGTTTTGTTGTTGAGTGAGATGCATGGCTAAGAGGTTAGATAGGTCTTGTAGTTGATTAATGTCATCAACTAGGCTTTCTCTACTTGGAGATAGAGGTGGTGTGTGTTGAGTTTGGTTGTTACTTTGAGGTGGAGCTTGAGTGTGAGCAATATGTGAGTTGATGGGTGAGATGGGAAGTGGAGGATGTGAGACAACTTGTGGTGATGTGGGAGTGTCCTTAATGTAAGGATTTGGTAATGCTTGATTGGGGTGATTGTTTTCTTGAGATGGTTCATGATGAGGAGTGAGTGGTTTTGGTATTGGTGAAGTTGTATTGAGCACATTTGATGTGTTGCAAAGGTTTGGTTTCTTCCTCCAAATGGGTTTCACACTCATTTTGGCAACCCTTGATGGTTTGGATGTGGGTTTGTTAGGAGATGTCATTGGTGGGGATGATTGTGATGATGATGAATGAGGATGTATTTATAGTGGAGGAAAGGTTTAAATTAGGACAAATGAACATTCAAAGGATTAAATCCAAGAAATGTTTGTGAATTTAGGGAAACAGTAGCTAAGTCTAGAGGGTGTTTGGTTAAAAAGAAAAGAGAAATATGTTTAGATGTACTTACATTTGAAGAGTATCATATTTGAAACTTTAAGGAAAGTTATGGTGTTCATTCATATAAAAGTCCATGTTAAGACTATATCGATAAGAATTGAGTCAAAATAACAGTGACTTAGTGAAAAAGGCTGAAGCAAAAGTAAGTTTTCAGCGTAGTGTTGTCTTTAGGATGTTTTCTTGGATCCTTTATCAGGTATTTTTAAAAAAACGAAGACAAGTTAGTAAGATATCATTTTTTCACATTTTTGCTATGGCTTCTGTGATCGGGGGCCATTGACTTCCTTCATTTATGTCAAAGTCAACAATCTGAACCAAATCCACATGGGTTTCAAAGATGGATGAAGTGACAGTGAAATGAGCAAACTGCCCATAAGGAAATATCTCATAGAACGCTACAAACGATGTCTTGAAGTTTCTCATCTACTCCTGTTTAAGGTACTCTTCTCCTTCATTTTCACCACATTGGAACAAAATAAGTGCTAACCGGTCAATTGCTGGACTAACTAGGCTAGCTTTTTGACGGACACATTTCTGAATTACTTAGGCTGAGCTCTTTTTGTCCTAAACCAATAGCCTCTAAATAAGCCAAGTAGGTTCTGGAGTCCTGTTTAGGACTAGATTTCCATGGCGTCATTTTTATGTACACTGGATGATTGTGTTTCATATGGGGCAAATATACGTGCATCACTTGAGTTCATGGACATACTTGGACTTTATGTTGGGAAACATGTACACTTTATATATATAAATCGAATTATAATTCAAAAAATAAATTAACAAAAAATAAATGACAGAAAATTAAATACATAAAGGGGTAGAAGCAGAAGACAGACACTATGAACGATAAATAAAGAAAACAGTAAAAGGTCATGGAACGAGGCTCGTGTTTAACACGATTCCCTTAAAACAGATTCGCCGTCTGTTTCCCAAGGTGCAACGTCCAAAGCTGTTGACATACTTGCTTGAAATATCACGGAAAATCTTGCGTGTTTCTGATTGAAAGGATGCTGGGATTTGGTAGCAAATGAGCTCCATCTTTTAGATGTGTTAAACTGAATGAATTCGGGTTCAATTTATAGCCAATTCATGTCTTGGTCACCAAGACAGAATATTTGCTCCAAAATTAAACTGACATGCAAATCTTTTATTCCTAAAACACGATTTGCATATAATATATACACATAATATTCTGTTAAGACTTTTTTATAAAGTCTAAATCTATTCCTTATACATTTATAGTATGCAGATTCATTTATTCCGTTAAATGTAGAACTCGTTACACAAAAAAAGATAGATAGGCCAAAATTTTCAAACAGACACTTCCAAACCATCGACCATGAATTGGAGACGACATTTTTGCAGCCTCTACTGTTCTTTGTGTTTTGGAGGTCGCTCTTCTCCGCTAGTGCCAGTGATTGGGACGCCACCCCTATGCAGTTCAAATACACTTGTAAAAGAATCTCAAAACCAATTCAAAGACTGTCAAAAAAACCAAAGGTGGCAATATGGGCGGGTTAATAAGCCAGTCAATTGGGTTTTTAATAGATAATGTTATTGATCTCAAATACAATTTATATGGTTTTTAAAGCATTTGAATACTCTTTGAATGACTTTAGCTAATCTAAAATACCCTTTGAGTAACTTTCAAGGTGTTTGGAACATCTGGCTTACTTGACCTCACAGATATAACATTAACCAAAATGAGCCTTTTATAGTAAAATGAGTCAAAATTGACGCCTATAGAAATGTTTGTATTCTTACCTTTCGTGTAAAAGGCTGCAAGAATACATGAAACAAAACATAAAAAGCGTATCAGTATATATCTTAGAATGTAAAACTTAAAACAGAACATTGGCAAATAAAACGTTTAACAAAAGGAGATTCTACCTTTGTTTTCCTCTTGCTCTTGCCTTTCTCTTCATCTTTATCATCCTCTTCGTCGCCATCATCATTAGCATCTTCTTTGTCTTCATCATCCATTTCTTCATCATCATCGTCGTCATCATCGTCTTCCTCTTATAATCCATCAAACTCATCCTCCTCAACGGCCTCACCCGTAAACCACGAAATAGCATGGGAGATAATTTTGTCTCGTATGGTTGAACTACATTAACGGTAAAACAAATATGTTAAGTTAAGAAACACTTCAGATGTCAACACAAAATTAAAAATCATATTGTATGATTGTATCACTCACCCAATGTCATTGTAACAACCCGGGTTTCAGGTCTTATAGTCGTTATGCTATATGTGGTTGATGAGAATTTCCAATTATTAAGTGAATTTCATTTCGTGATCTAGTTTCTATTTGTTTTTAGCATTTAAGAAAGTCATAAAAATATATTTTATTGCTCCGAGAGCGTAAATATGTTAATTTTGTATTTTTCATCGTTTTCCTGAGTTTTTGTAAAAACTATGTTTAAAGGTCGTGTTTTACAAGGTTCAATGTTTTATTAAAGATTTTAAACTATATTTAGTGGGACGGATTTAAAAATATTTATTAACGTGATGTTACCCGTGTTTGGTCGGCTAAGTAACGGAAATATAACCAATTTGTATTAAACTTGCAAGGACTTATGAAAGGAGGGGTTAAAGTTGCCAAATGATCAAAGTTCTTTTCTATAAATATCAGCACATATACACTCATAATCCTTTTACCAAAAAATTTCATATTTCTTGTCTCTCCCTCCTCCTTGCCGTTCGAAACCCCTACACACACATAATCTTGCCATAAAAAATTCATTACTTACATGCATTTAAATCCGTTTATACCATATTAATCCTTGTTCAATCATCTACAAATCTCACTAAAGAAACCTCACATGCAATGAGTATTTAAGAAGTTGGGTTTTTGGTCAATTTCTAGTGATCTGGTGTATAAGGAAGTGTTTAAGGGGTGATAAATTGTTGTTATATTGAAGTGGTTTGGTTTAAAAAGTTTGTTTGGTTGGTCTTTGTGGTTTGTCCGATTTCAAAAGGAAGGGGGAAACAAAATTTGAGCTTTGTTCTAGCTTTGTGAGCACTTGTTTATATTTCTTGTTTGATTAATTAGATGATTATTGCATATATGTAATTGTAGCTAGATGATTCAAGTGCAAAATCAATTTAAAAGTGTTACAAGTATGAACATATGTTTGATGGTTTTAGTACATGTTAATAGGCTAGTTAAACATGTTGGAAAGATTAGATTTTGTCAAAAATGAGTTTTTGTATGACTTTGGGTTGACTTTTATTGACCAGAAACTTTGACTTAGTCATAGCGTGTCGAGGAATTTTTAAAATCTAAATTAGGCTTTTGAATATGATAAATGATATTCTAAGATCCGTTTTGATATAAGGTGGGCCTTGTAACTCCTAAAAACGAAGATTTTACTGCCAAGTCAAGTTTGAGTCATTTTGGGGTAAAAAGTCAACTACAAAATTTGACTTTTGAAAGTCAAACTTGCGTATACTTTTGAATATAGTTTATAACAAGGGGCAGGGTACATTTTGTGAGTGTGGCAATAAGGACCCTCCATTTTGTATCATACGTTTGCAAATTAAGTCCAAGTGGTGTTAAACATTGGGACATTTTGGCATAACAAGTCGTCCAAGGTGTTATGTGTTGTTGCAAACTCCGTCCTTGGGACTAACGAAGTTATAACAGGTAGGGTGTTTGGGCTAACAGCCGTTAAAGACTGTTGGGCCTTTATATAATTATGGGCCGTATAGGGTTATTAGGGGTTTTGGGCTTTTTAAACTTGGGCTTATAAGTCTTCAATAAATATACTAATTGGCTGACCCGACCCATTAGATGGGTTCAGGTGGGCCCATTAAGTATTCTTCGGTTACGGCTTCGGTTTTGACCTTTGACTTTTTGGAGTTGACTTTGACTTTGACTTTTTGGTCTTTGACTTCGATTTGACTTTGTTTTTTCCATGCTTTTCCATTCCATGCTCGGTTTTGTCCGTTTTTGCTTGATTTTTCGTCCTTTTGTCGGATATTCGTTTCCTGCACAATATAAGTGAAAACATACAAATACAATGTATTTTTGGGTACGTTTTTGATCATTTAAGTCCGGTTTTAGTGGAAAAGGGTATGTGTAATTAAGCACATACCAAGTACTAACTTTAAGCCCAGCTGTATTAACTTTACCCAGCAGTATTAAGATATGCCTGGCAGTACTAACTTAATACTGGCAGTATTAAGTTTATGCCTGGCAGTATCAACTCCAATTCTGTTCCAACAAACATTTCTGTCATAAATTTAGATTCTTACAAGCTCTCTTTCTATTTTTCAGCTCACTATATCTCTTATTTCTTTTTCTCACCAATTCAATCTTTCTATTTTTATATCACACAACTCTCTTTCTGTTTTTCATCTCACTATGTCTCTCATTTCTTTTTCTCACCAATTCAGACAGTTTTGTACAATGTTCCATCAATTCCATTTTTTAAAAGTGAGGATTTCATAGTTTTATGAAGGCTTAGGATAGTTTTTTCACCATAGAAAAAAAAAAAATTAGTAAGTATTATTTGCATCTCTTAGTCTAAGTTTAAGTCTTATTTTTTTTTTTTTTTTTTGTTCCATTAGCATTTTCACTCCAATTTATCTCTAGGTGTTAATATTGCTCATTTTGCATTTAGCTTAGTGTTTTAAAGTTGTAGAAACTGAGTCCTATAACCTGCAATTGATGGATTAAGAATTGGTTCATATAGTAGTCAAATGCATCAATAGGGAAAACAGAGACAAAAATGCCTTTTTCTTGCTTAAAATTAAGTGGTACATATAGAAATTTGGTCTTGATTTCAGCACACAAGTAGTTTTTATGTCAATTCTTAATTAGCTTTAGCTTATTCTCTTTAAAAAATTCATTAACTATCTGTTTTAAAGCTCAAAATAAGCATTTTGTCTTTCTAAATGAAAAGAAACCAGCAGGCACTAAGTTTCAAAAAACCATTTTACACTTAGCTTTTCTTTAAGTTTTTATTTTCTAATTGAGTTTTAAAAGTGGTTTTAAGTAGATTTGAGTCAAGCTTTTAGGACATATAAGCAAGATATTCCATAATGTTCCATTTCTTTAGTTTAAAATAAAAGCCCAAAGTAGCTATGTTGTCTGTGTGGTTTTTAGTATTTTCACTAAGTAGCATCTATTTTTAAGTCCTCAGCTTATGCTTCCTTCTTGTGCTTATTTCTAGATTAGAATTGAGTTTTATTAAGTTAGTCTTAGCTAAATTTTTGTCCCTTAGCATACTTAGTCATTTCCTAGAAGGCAGGCATAAAAGCTAGCATAACTAACTCTAAAGTTAGTACTTGCTGATCTTATTAAGCTTATTTTTCTTAAATTGTTTGTTCATTTATTTCAGAACTAGCTATTAGGTTAAAGTTAGTTGATATAGCTTAATTGATTTTGTTCTAGCTATCTTAGTTTTTAGCTTATAAGTTTTGAACAAAAGTAAAGAAAAGTATCAAGTGCGTTCTGTCTGTTAAGCTCATTTAATGGTGCTGTCTCGATTAGCTATACGAAAAAGTTATGTTTTCACAAAAATAGCTTAATATATCTGTATTACAACTTTGCTTTGTAGTTTTCTGCAAACATATAAAAAAGGGGAAACTAAGGAAGTCGGGGGTGAGCAAGACTCGAACCCCCGACCTCAACCTAGCATCAACCCTTTTATAAACCTCACAACACACACCCTCACCAACGGCTATCATTGGACTTTTACATCATTGTTTGCACAAACTCCTTTTAACCCTTTTTCATTTTTATTATAAAAAGCACATCGAGGTGCTTAAAAAGCTGTTCCCGGCTTATTTAGTTTAGCTTTTTTAAGTTTTACAATTTTTCCTGCATTTTTTTAATCTTAACTATTTTTAGTATTTTTCTTAGATTTTTAACTCAAAGTTTAGTATTTTTAATCATTTATTTTGTTAAAAACTTTAAAAATTCATAAAAAATAGAAAAATAATCAAAAAAATAATTTTCTTTTTAAAAATATTTCTTTTATCATAATCTAGGCTTAGGTTTAAATTTACTTCATTAAGTTAATACGTTTAAATTTCACTTTTTAAAGAACGTGATTCATTCTCGTTCTCAGTTTTCTACGTTTTTAAGCATTAAAGGAGTGTTCTCGTTTTAGAATTTCCTAGCTTTTTACTTTTAAATAGTTAATTAAGTTTAGAAAAAGTTTAGAAAAGCATTTAGGGTTTAATTTTAGTGTTTTTGCTTATTTGTCGTGTTTTATTTTATTTCCCGTTATCATTTTTTCGTAGTTACATTAATTAGCTTTATTTGCTCACTATTAGGATTTTAGAAAACAAATTATCTTCGAACCAATTCAAATCATTGTCCAAATAACAAACGAGGTCTCAATTTCATAAGTCTTTGGGAAAACGACCCGGTAATCACTTACCGGTTAAACGTGTAGTATTTTTGTAAGATTTTTCCTACTACCTTTATCCTCAAGGGTAGTTTTGGAATTTTCTTTACTTTAGATATTATTACGTATTAAAACTATATACACCAAGTTTTTGGCGCCGCTGCCGAGGATTTGTGATTAAGATTCCTTCGTTTGCAGTTTGTTGATCGTGATTTGGAGAACCTTTCGTCTTCGAAAGTTACCCGCTTTTGAAAAAATAATAAAAATTCAAAAAAAAAATTAAAAAAATAAAAAAGTAAAAAATATTTTTCTTTTCTTTTAGTAGAAGTAGAAGATTAATAAATAAGAAAAATACAAAATATTTGCTCTTCCGGATTTTTCTTGTGAATTCATTAATATAAGAAATAATTTTTTTTTACCAAGTTGGTAAAAGAACACCAACAAATAATACCTTCAACTGATGTATTATCCATCAATAAATTCCCGAACCAAGAATTAAAAAATACCGTCTTGTGTCCCACTTACGAAAAAAGACGCACCTCTTTCATATAAAAATTATATTTACTTAAGAGAGTTACCCTAAGTTTGTTGATTATTCGTAAACAAAAATATATACTCTTTCTCATTTTCATTTCTCCATTTCATTTGTTTGGATTATGCAAGCGCACTAAAATTCCAATTTATTTCAAAATAAATTCAAACGAGTAAACCATTCCGAGACGTCGAAATAAAGGACGTGCTCCAAACCTAGTCGAACCCGAGCTTCGTACTATCGTTGCACCAATGCGGAACGTACAATGGAAGAGCAACTCGACACCACGGAAGGGTACAGAGAAGCTATCTTTTTAAACCAGAAATTTAATGCAAATCATTTGAATTAAAACGAATTTTGCAACAATTGTACAAAGCGAACCGTTTCACGGTTTATAGAACGAATCCTCATGCTCATATATTAGTTTTCAAAAGGAAACCTCACTCTACGATTTAGAATGTGTCAAAAACGATGTGAGTTAATCTAATGAAGTTTCCATTTTCACTCAGGGGGCTGCTAAAACTCTGGTACAAAGAAAGAACCTCCTAATTCAATCTTGACTTGGGAGGATCTCGTTACCAAAACAATGTGTATCACATTTTATCCCGTACCCTCGAAAATGACTCACTTCAAGAATAAAACTCTCGATTACAAAAAATCGATGATCTTTAGTGAAGCGAGGGAACGATTAAGGAAATGCTTAGAGAGCTTAGTCCGCATTCAAGGATTTACAGAGTTAACCCAAGAGTTGATACCATTATAACGTTTAAACGACCAACGATCAGTACTCCTGAAATGCTACGGTGGGGAAATCTTTTGAGTAAGATGACTAGAGATGCTTTGAATATAATTGAAAACAAATCAAAAGTGCGTTATTCACGAAACAAACCAAATGCTTCTAGGATGAATACGACTTCTAGGGAAAGTGTTAGTAAAACGGATGAGAGAATTGATAAGGCTGCGGATCACTTTCGAACCTATCGAGATTGTTTCTACAAAGTTTTCACTCCCGCTCCAGATCAAGCGGTTGAGGAAACTTGCGTTACTTGTGGTGGTGCCCATTCTTGGTATAATTGTCCGACTACCGATAACAATTAAGCTAGTGTTTGTGCGACTACGGGTACTTACAATCAAGTTACCCCTCCGAACCGTGTTAGTAATCAAATGGCACCACCCGGTTTTGCTCCGGTGCAAAACAATGGTCAAAATAGGTTTAATCAAAATCAAGGTCAAGGGAATAATTTTAATCGGGGAAATAATTTTCATGGTAATCAAGGTTTTCAAGCTCAAAATAATCATGCTCCGAATTTTCAAAATCAAGGATTTCAAAACCAACATTTTCAAGTGCCTAATAATCAAGTTCAACAAGAGTTTTCAAATGATTTTTCGAGTTACAAGAGAAATAACGATCAAATGATGAGAAACATGCAAAATCAAATCAACTCGTTGAAAGGAGACCTTAAGAATGAAATTCAAAACACGATAAAATCTCAACAAGCCGTCATGATGAATCAACAAACTACCTTTCAAAATAATTTGCAAAACATGATATATTGCATTGTTTTCAAACCAAGCCTCACTTCGGTTCCTCCGATAATACCACCAATTCCAAACCCAAGGTGAGATAAACGATCACTACTCGAAGCGGTGTTGCTTATCAGAGGACCACTCGATTCCTACTAATCCTTCTCCTAAAAAGGTAGTGGAACGAGAAACCAAGGAGACAACGGATAAGGAGCAATCTAATTTCCAAGGAAGTACCGCTCAAATCCCACCTCCGGTTACCCCCATTTCTATTCCGGAACCCGATGTTCCAAAGGCTTTGCCTAAAACCACTCATATTTCGGAACCCGATGTTCCGAAGAGTTTACCTAAGCCAAATATTACATATCCTTCTCGACTTAATCAAGAAAAATTTCATGAAAAGCTTCGTATCAAAAAGAGAAGATTTTTCAAATTTTTATAAGAATTGCGTTTGACCTATAAGTTTCGCGGATGCTTTGTTTTTATGCCCAATTTGCTCTTACAATTAGGAATTGCTCATGAATAAGAAAAAGTTACTTGAATTAGCTATATACCGTTGAAGCGAGTAATTGCACGGCGATGCGTGCCTCAAAAAGCTTCCCGAAAAGCTGGGATCCCGACCAAGTTCTTATTCCATGCAATTTTCCGGGAATGGATGTATGTCACGCCTTGGCCGATCTTGGCGCGAGCATAAATCTTATGCCTCTTTCCTTTTGGAAAAAGCTTTCCCTACCCGAACTTACACCAACTCGGATGACTTTAGAGTTAGCGGATCGATCCATAACCCATCCTAAAGGACTCGCTGAAGACGTTTACGTTAAAGTAGGAAAGTTCCACTTTCCTACCGACTTTGTTGTTGTCGATTTTCGTAGCCGATCTCTCGAGTAACCTCTCATACTTGGAGATCCTTTATGAGGACCGGCCTGCTTTAGATTGTATGTTTATGGAGAAGAATAACCCTTCGGGTTTATAACAAAGCTGATCACTTTTTAAACTAGATCAAACCACAGATACTCCCGACAAATGATTAAGGTCGGTAAAACCGAATACTTTTGATGCAGTTTTGTGAGGAGTATGCTCCAAAATTACTAGGATTTTCTAACAATGATTCTTCGGGTGGTAATATCACCCCGACATCTGAGCCTCTTACTTCCGAATTCATTTTAGAAGAGATTGAAGCTTATCTCAAGGATGATTCGATTTTACCAGAAATTAATCATGCCGATTGCGATCTAGAGGGAGATATTTGCTTAATTGGAAAATTGTTAAATAATGACCCGTTTCAACTTCCTCAGATGACTCAAACAAAGTGAAAGTGACCGAGGCAAAAATCTTCAATTGAAGAGCCACCGGAATTATAGTTAAAAGATTTACCATCTCACTTGGAATATGCTTACTTAGAAGAAAACGAAAGTTACCCGTGGAATTATTGCAAAAGGTTTAAAAGATGATGAAAAAGAAGCTCTCTTAAAAGTGCTTAAATCTCATAAACGGGCCATTGCTTGGAAAATCATCGACATCAAGGGTATCGACCCTCATTTTTGTACACACAAAATCTTGATGGAGGATGATTACAAACCCACGGTTCAAAGTCAAAGACGGGTTAACCCAAAAAATTCACGAGGTAATAAAAGGAGTCGTAAAATTCTGATGCCTGGTATGATTTACCCGAATCTCCGACAGCCCATGGGTTAGTCCAGTGCATCTTGTGTATCCCAAGAAAGGTGGAATAACCGTTGTTGCTAATGAAGAGAAATTAAGTAATTCCGACACGATTAGTATCCGGGTAAGATTTTTGTATCGACTATAGGAAGTTAATTGAAGCGACTCGAAAAGATCATTTTCCATTGCCATTTATGGATTAAATGTTAGAGAGATTAGCCGAAAATGAGTTTTATTGTTTTCTAGATGGATTTTCAGGGTATTTCCAAATACCAAATAAATCCCCAAGACCAGGAGAAAACTACTTTCACATGCCCGTATGGAACTTTCGTGTACCGTCGCATGCCATTTTGCTTGTGTAATGCTCCTGGTACCTTCCAACGGTGTATGATGGCCACATTCCATGATATGATTGAAAAGACTATGGAAGTGTTTATGGATGATTTCTCGATTTTTGGGGATAATTTTGATTCGTGCCTCTCCAATTTAGAAAAGATGCTAAAAAGGTGTGAAGATACGAATTTAGTTCTTAATTGGGAGAAGTGTCACTTTATGTGTAGAGAAGGAATTGTGTTAGGACATAAAATTTCGAAATCGGGAATTGAGGTCGATCATGCTAAAGTAAATGTTATCGCTAAGCTCCCTCACCCGACTACCTTAAAAGGTGTTAAGAGTTTCCTAGGTCATGCAGGTTTTTACCGACGTTTTATCCAATACTTTCGGGTAAAAGCCATAGAAAACCAACGTCACTTTCGAAATTTACCGACAATAACCATTTACCTTTTTATTACCGATATCACCAATGTAACTTTTACAAATTATTTTTCAACTTGAACAAAACGTTGTACCGTTAAGTTAAATGTGACAGAAACGTTAGTCAATATATCAAACGATCGTTTGAGAAGTATTCCAAACAATCGTCCCATGTGGTTATTTAATATATTATATTTTTTTTTCGAAAATTTTTTACTAAATTTTTTCGAAAATATATATTTTTTTATCGAACATTTTTTTTTGAAATTTTTTTTCAAAACTTCTGATCTTTTGTTTTCGTAAATTTTTATGTGTATAAATTATTTTCGAATTTTTATAATAAAAAATTTCTCGTATATTTTATAAAAATGTGTAAAAATTTTCGAAATTTTTTTTCGTAAATATATTTTTTTTTCGAAAATTTTATAAAAATGTGTAAAAATTTTATAAAAAATATTTTCGAAAAAACTTTTTATAATAAAAAAAATTTATAAAAAATATTTTCGAAAATTTTATAAAAATGTGTAAAAATTTTCGAAAAAAAAAAATATTTACGAAAAAAATTTTCAAAAATTTTTACACATTTTTATAAAAAATATCAAGAAAATTTTAAGAATAAAATACGATAATAAAAATTTATACACATATAATAATTTACGAAAAAAAGTAAGTTAGAAAAAAAATTACAAAATTTTTTTTCAAAAAAAATGTTCGAAAAAAATATATATTTTCGAAAAAAATTTGTAAAAATTTTTTCAAAAAATTTTCGAAAAAAAAAAAAAATTTCAAAATTTTTTATAAAAATGTGTAAAAATTTTCGAAAAAAAAATCGAAACATAATTTTTTTTCGAGGAAAACGAAGTAGATATAAACTTTCGAAATTTTTTTTTTCGAAAAAATTGTTCGAATGAAAAAATTTCGAAGAAAAGAAAATATATTAAAACATCAGGGACTAAAATGCTTTTTGAAACTTCTCAAACGATCGTTTATACTAAATTGACTAACGTTGTCACATAATAACTAACGGTACAAACGTTGTTCAAGTTGAAAAATAATTTGAAAGTACATTGGTGATATCGGTAATAAAAAAGTAAAGGGTTCATTGTGGTAAATTTCAGAAAGTACGTTGGTATTCTATGGCTTTTACCCATACTTTTCCAAAATAGCTAAACCAATGACTCACCTTCTTGAGAAGGAAACACCGTTTGTGTTTTCTAAGGATTGTATTGATGCTTTTCAGACTCTTAAAAAGAAGCTTACCGAAGCTCCGATCTTAGTTGTCCCAGATTGGAACCTACCTTTCGAACTCATGTGTGATGCAAGTGATTTCGCGATTGGTGCGGTTTTAGGACAACGAAAGACGAAGCACTTTCAGCCTATACATTATGCTAGTAAGACAATGACAGAAGCTCAAATCCATTACACTACCACGGAAAAGGAAATGCTTGCCGTTGTGTATGCTTTTGAAAAGTTTTGGCCATATCTTGTCTTATCTAAAAGCATAGTGTATACGGATCACTCGGCTTTAAAGTACCTTATGAACAAACAAGACGCCAAGCCGAGGTTGCTCCGGTGGGTTCTTCTCCTACAAGAATTTGATATCACCATCTGTGATAAAAAAAAGGAAGTGAGAACCTAGCGGCCGATCATTTATCTAGACTTGAGAATCCTCATAAGGATGTGTTAGAAAACAAAGACATAAATGAGAATTTTCCTTTAGAGACTCTTGGTGTAATATCTAGTGGAAGTACCCCATGGTTTGCGGACTATGCAAATTACCATGCGGGGAATTTTATCATCAAAGGAATGACGACTCAACAAAAGAAGAAGTTTTTCAAGGACGTTAAACATTATTTCTGGGATGATCCATATCTTTTTCGTACTTGTGCGGATCAAATCATTCGACGGTGTGTGCATGGGCAAGAAGCTCTTGAGATCCAAGCTTGCCATGAAGGACCTACCGGGGGCCATCATAGTGCCAATCTCACTGCTCGAAAAGTATTTGATGCCGGTTTCTTTTGGCCTACCATATATCGAGATGCCCATACGATGATCAAATCTTGTGATACGTGTCAAAGACTCGATCCAAGTTTGTGAAATCTTCGATGTATGGGGTATCGATTTTATGGGACCATTTCCGTCTTCAAGAGGAAATAAATACATCCTCGTAGCTGTTGATTATCTTTCAAAATGGGTTGAAGTAAAGGCGCTCCCTACAAATGATGCTAGAGTTGTAGTAAAGTTTTTAAAATCTCTTTTTGCCCGATTTGGAACACCTAGAGCTATAATAAGCGATCGTGGGACCCATTTTTGTAACGATCAGTTCACTAAAGTAATGTCTAAGTATGAGGTCACACATCGACTAGCTACCGCTTATCACCCTCAAACGAGCGGTCAAGTGGAAGTGTCCAATCGTGGTTTAAAATGTATTTTGGAAAAGACGGTTGGAGAAAATCGTGCCTCATGGTCTGACAAATTAGATGAAGCTTTGTGGGCATTTCGTACTGCTTTTAAGACACCGATTGGTTGTACGCCTTACAAGCTTGTTTATGGAAAGTCTTGCCATTTACCAATTGAGTTAGAGCATAAAGCATATTGGGCTTTGAAACATGCTAACTTCGATCTTAAAACCGTGGGTGATCACCGGAAGCTTCAACTAAATGAACTTAATGAGCTTCGTGATCAAGCTTACGAGAATTCTTTGATTTACAAGGAGAGGACGAAGAAGCTTCACGACTCAAAGATCAAAAACCGCATTTTTAATGTTGGTGATCGAGTTTTGCTCTTCAACTCTCGTCTTAAGATATTCTCTGGAAAGCTTAAAACTCGTTGGTCAGGACCTTTCACCATCACCAAAGTTTTTCCATACGGAACTATTGAGTTATCTCAACCTGATGGTCCAAACTTTAAGGTGAATGGTCATCGTGTGAAGCATTACTTCGGAGGGGACTTACCACCAAAGGAAGTCCAGGATCTCCACACTCTCCCTAAGGACGAATGAATTCAGGGATCGAGTCAAGCTATGTGACTCGGTTACCAAAAACAAAGCGCTTCATGGGAGGCACCCCATGCTTATCCATTTTCTATTTTTCTTTTTAGCTTCTAATGTGTTGTGAGGAGGCTTGTACTCTTCCGTTCTTTGTGTTTGTTGTTTGTACTTGTGATTGTTTGCAGGATAGACCCAAATTTTCTGAAGACTCTCGTGTTCGGTGTTTTGTCCCGGTCCACTCGAGCTTCTTAGACTTTGCTTGCCATTAGTTTGGGAAAATCCGATATCCTTAAAGATTAGTATCGTCTAACATTTATCTTATAGCACACTTAATAAACGGCTTAAGATATTTGTGATACTTCCTTTATGTTTGAGTTATACATTCAACCTTTTTGAGTTCTAGTATGGGGTTTTGAAGACTTAGGCTAGGAAACATTGAGGACAATGTTTGATTTTAGTATGAGGTAGTATATCTTCGATATGATCTTCCTACTTTTTACCCGTTGCTTCAATTACCCCGTTTTCCTCACCCAATATTTTCAATAAAATAATAAAATTTAAAAATTTCAAAAATAAATAAGTGTTTTTTGTCACAAATTTTGAACTTTCTTGATGGATAGAATAAGAGTACATTTGACCGATCGAGCGTGTTGAGTATCGTTGGTCTGAAACTTTTAGATAAAGCATTTGAAAATTAGCGAGAACGATAAAATGATAGAGTTAAGTATGAGTAGGATGCTAAACAAGGATGATTTGAGATTCTAAAGCGCTCATGTAGGTAACTTGTTGCTTTTTTCCCATAAGCTCCTAACCCGGCTTTAATATACGTGCTTGTGTTTGAGAGATTAAACTTAAATCAAACTATTTTTATAGTAATACTTAGCAAAAATTTTAGTTTAGTTCAAAATGTATACTTGAATTTTTTAAAAAAGAAGTTATTTTCTTTAAATGTCTCAAAAAAAATTCATAAATAAATAAAAATAAAATAATATATATATATAATGATTGATAATTTATAAAATTATAACATTAAAAAGTTTGTGGGCGGATTAAAAGTTTACTACCTCTTGCCAGCTCACTAACCTAATGTGGGGTAGTCTTCTAAAAAGAAAGCCCATAGTAAAATAAAGATCCGAGACTGATAAAAGTTTGTTGCATCTTGCCGGCTCACAACCGATGTTGCAGCCTTCTAAAAGGTCGAGGGTTACAATTGCATAAATGTCTAAATAGTTAAATTAAATTAATAATTGACTTCTTTTTGTTAAATTCAAATATGCTTTTGCACTTTGACTATTCTATTTTATAAGCTATGAATATCCGGGAAACTTGAGAGTTTTTGAAACCTAAGGTCCGTGAGTCCCGATACTAGTCTCTGTGGGGTGTCAAAAGCCTGGTCACTTAGCCATAAGGTTGGGATGTGCCGAGACGAAAGTCGCTACATGGGATGATCTCGCCTTTAAACTCATTATTCTAAGGTGGAACGTAAAGCATAGTATGTTGCAAAACGTTGATCCATGTTGAAATTCAAAATAGCACACTCACTTAAGATATAATAAATGTCGGGAGTAAAAAGTCCACAAGTTGCGAATATGAGTAGTGTTAGCATCTTAATTGATATTTAGCTGTGATTTCGTTTTAAGCTTGGTTTGGATAAGTGAAAAGTCGGGGACGATGAATTTATCGTTTTTGGGGCATTCTCGAAATTGAAATGCATCTTGTTCTATGATCCCTAACAAGTTATGAAAATAACGAAAGTCGAAATAATCTCAATTATATTATATAAAAAAATTGAAAAAGTTTTAGAAAAATAGGAAATAGGGGTGTTTTATAACTTGTGATTTCTTAACTCTTTCCACAAAATTCTTTGCTACTTTTCAAAGGTTTAGTTTGGAGAAGTTTTGAGGTATTTGGTTATAAGGCATATAACATTACGTGAGGACACACAATCGCTTAGTTTGGAGAATTTTGATATGTGTGAAAACACATATTCATTTTATATCAAAAATGACCCTTAAAAGACCAAAATTGTGCATAAAACGCTTGTATATTGCTTGTTTTGTCTTTTTGATTGTGTAGGTACGGATAAAGCAAAAATCACAAGAAAACGGTTAAAATCCGGACAAATACGGGCACGGGAATGGAAGAGCACGCAAAAAGCCAGGAGAATGCTATCAATGGTCAACAAAAGTCAAACCTTGGTCAACCTCAGTCAACTCATGGTCAACTTAGTCAACCCACATAATGACAAAAATCCCAAAGTTACTAAAATTGTCCTTCAAAAATGACAAAATTACAAAATTGGTCCCTAAATTAAAATGGGCTATAACCCTTTTATTTAAACCATTACCCGAATTTAACCCCTGGCCCAAATCCCTAATACCCGGCCCAAAAGTCAAACATTTTTATAAAAGAAAAAAAAAGGGCGAGAATGTTTATTGTTACTATTCACCGTCTTCAAGGTTTTACCCCAAGCTCAAATCAAGGGGCAAAGTTAAATTGACAGTATGGATGGGTAATTCAAGGGATAAGGTACTCGTTGGCAGGATAAAACGTCACCTAAGTCCTCTCATTGGTGGAAACCCATAAAGGGAATGCCACGTTGGATGCTAAGTAACACTCAAGGATGGGATTTTTACACTTAAAGTACACTCAGAAGAAGCACAACATGTCACAATCACGGATTGCCACGGTGGCAATCCATGTGAGCTAAGATATGATCTAAAGGCCAAGATTAATCTTCCAACGATTGAAAGAATGAATGGCAGTGATTGATTGGAGCGTCTAACTAATTCAGGGGCTAAAAGCTTCAGAAGAAGGCTATAAATAGCCTGCTCACTCACACACACACAAAGAGTTTTTTTTTAGCTTTTAGATATTTTAGATAAAATTGTAACTTTAGCTTTATCAATTTGTAGCTTATTTTCCCTTTTCAAATTAATGTAATCAGTCAATGTAATTCAGCTTTAATATTTTGTAATGATTTTTCTAGTTAATAAAATCTAGTTTTCCTTTAATACAATTGTCATAAGCTCTCAATAAACTCAAGTGTTTGTGTAATGTTGATAAACTCACAATAATCTCTTATTAGCTCTCTTAGTCTCTAAGCTAAGATTGAGCTTAAATAAGCCTTTAACATACTTAAATCTATAAAATCAGTTTAAAACCTTGGATTATTGGACTTTTAAGCGTTTGGAAGGGAAGCTAACAATGGAAGAGCTTCCAAGGACTTTTACTGGCTTATTTTAAATAAGCCAGAGCTGTTGATAAGCTCTTTGAGCAAATTTAACCTTTGTTTGGCTAAGGTTGATTGTAAGTGTTCATTTACTTTACTTGCCTTAAATTCCTATCAAATTTGCTTATCTGCTTATTAGCCTTGCTTATTTGTGCTTAATGCATCTTAATGTGTTTTTTTTATTTTATTAGTTTCATTTGATAATCTGTTTTTAGTCTATGTAGCTTAGATTTTTGTTTTTCTCATTTTGTCTTATAAAATCATAAAATCCAAAAAAATAAATCAGCCTAGCTTATAGATCTTTGATTCTAGCTTAATTGATTGTTGATTTATGTTTATTAAGCTTGTTATAAGCTATTAGATATCTGGTACTTAGGTTTTATTAACTAGATTTTAAAAGTTCAAGCTAAAATGAAATCTGTCAATGTTAAAGGAGTGTTTGGTTTAGTGTGTTTTGACCATCTAAAGTCAAAATAATTTGGTAAATGCTCTTTGGTCAGTTTGAATTTCATATTTGATTAAGTTTTGAATAGGTTTGCTAGATTAGTTTGAGCTTAAAATAATTGTGAGGTGCAATTTGATCTACCTTGCACCAGGGGATTAATTTGAGTTAAGTTAGAAAGAGTTTTCAAGATCCAAGCTTCATTGAGCTTGGATCTTGTTTGAGTTGTGTTTAAACACACTCATTGAGAGTGTCTAGTGCAGGAATGACCCTTAAGGTCTCCTGCATATTGGTTTTTGCCTATTGCCAAGTGCATCAGTAGGTTACACTGCAGTCTTAAACTGCAGTGCTTTTTGATCAAATTTTAGCTAGCTTAATTAGGATTTAGCTTCTAAAATTCAGTAAACTTTTAGATTACATATAGGATTAGTTAGATTAAAACTTGTTTTTAGATTTCTAGCTTATTTACTAGGGTACATTTGCTTTTAAAGTTCATCAAAAATCTTAAAAAACCAAAAACAGTAGCTGTTAGAACTTAGTTTTTAAATCTAGATTTTTAGCTTATAGGATTAAATTTTATGCATTAGATTTATAGCTTATAAGTTGGTAGTTAAGTTTTCAAAAGCTCAAATTCTGTCATAGCTTATTGAGCATTCTAGCTTAATTGATTTTTGAGCTTTTAGAGCTTGTTTCTGAGTTTGCAGATTTCACCATTAATTTCAATTAGCTTTTATTGTTATTGGTTCAATCAGCTTGTCATTTTTAGCTTCTGCATATCATAAGTTTTCTAGAATAGCTTTTGTTTTTAAAAATGAGCTTAATTTGAGTTGTGTGCAAGGATTTAAGTGAAAATTAGCTTTTTGGCCCTCAAAAGCCAACTTACTGAAACAGTTAGCTTCTCAAGCTGTTTTTGAGCTTAATTTTGAGATTGAGCTTATATTGTCTTTGTTAAAGTTGTCCAAAATTGCTTAATCTACAACTTTCATTCTTTGAGTTTTGCAAAATAAAAATAAAATAAAAAATAAAAAGGTGTATGCCCAGACTTGAACCCGTGACCTCTAACACACAACACACACACCCTACCACTTTGCTTCAATAGCTCATCCATTAGTCTTTTGCACTATTTTTCTTTTATATACATTTTGTCATTTTAAGTCTAATAAGCTGTTATAGCTTATTTCGCAGCTTATTCAATAAGCTGTGATTATAAGCTTATTTTTCCTAGGATTTAAATAGTATGAGCTATTTTCTGTAATTTTTCTAGAATTTTTATAGTTCGTTTAGTATTTTTAAACATTTATTTTCATTAAAAACTTTAAAAAATCATAAAAAATAGAAAAATAATCAAAAAAATATAAATCTTTTTTAGAAAATTTTCTTTTATCATTTAGAACGTAGGAAAATTAGTTTGACTCTCGTAGGTTTATTTTTGAGCATTTTAGCTTTTAGGGCTCGGTTTTCGATTCCCGTTATTCGTTTTTGTGATTTCTTTCAAATTTTATCATTAAGTTTTTAAATTTTGCAAATCTCTTTATTTTTACTCATAGAATTAGATTATTAATTCAAATTCTAGGTAAAGTGCTAATTAGGGTTTATTTTGTCATTTCCGTTTTTCGTCCGCATGTTTAGTTATTCTACTTGCATTTAATTGTTTTAATTGTTTTTAGTTATAGAAAATCAATCAAAAAGTTAAAAATCATTCATAACATTGTCCAAACTGAATCGAGGGTATCAATTCACATTTCTTTAGGATACGACCCGGTAATCACTTACCGGTTAAACGTATTATATTATATATTTTTGTGTTTAAATTGCATTTAATCTTTGTCCTCAAGGATTATTTGTAAATTTCTATAAATACTTTGATATATTATATATACGTAAAACTTCTTCAATCAGGTTCACAACAAAGTTCTTTAAAGCTTCCTGGGAAATTGTTGGGAGTGATCTATGCATAGATGTACAAGAGTTCTTTATGTTTGGGAAACTACTGGGGGAGGTAAATGCAAATGCTGTTTCTCTTGTGCCTAAGATAAATGTTTCTAATATGGTATTCAATTTTAGACCCATAGCATGTTGCAACATTATGTACAAATGTATAGTAAAGTTGTAACAAATAGAATGAAGGGTATACTTGGGAAACTAGTGAGTGAAAATCAAAGTGCATTTATCGATGAAAGACAAATAATTGATAATATTTTGCTATCTCAAGAGCCGTTAAGAGGTTATAATAGGAAGAATACTGAGAAAATGTGTGCTTTTAAGATAGATTTGAAAAAGGCATATGATAAGATTGATTGAGATTTCTTTACGAACACGCTGAAGGGTTTTGGCTTTAATGAAAAAATGGTAAATTGGGTGATGTTTTATGTTACAACAGCAAAATTCACCATTAATGTAAATGGAAAAAGGTGGGGGTACTTTAATATGGGAAAAGGGCTTAGGCAAGGAGACCCAATGTCCCCATGTTTGTTTACATTGATAAATGAAAGTGTTGAATCTGTTGTTACAAAAGAATTTTAGAGAATCATGTGACTTTAAATATCATTTTGGGTGTAAGAAGCTTAAGATAACACGCATATATTTTGTTGATGATCTAATGGTGTTCTGTAATGGTGTTGTAACTTTTGTAAAAGTAGTTAAGAAAGCTTTGGAAAATTTAGTAGTAGTTCTGGATTGAAGCCTAGTATGCAAAAAAGCACTATTTTCTTTGGTGGGTTAAGTGGAGTTGAACAAAACAATGTCCTTTAAATTTTACCATTCTTTGTCGAGAAATTACCTATGAAATACTTAGGAGTGCCCTTGATAACCAAGAAAATTAGTGTATCAGAATGCATACCTCTAATTGACAAATTTAAACAAAAAAACTCAAGATTGGAAGAACATGACTTTATCATATGCTGGGAGATTACAACTTATTGCCTCAGTATTATCCTTAATGCAAGTTTATTGGGTATTTGTCTTCTTGCTACCTAGGATAGTCATAAAGGATATCAATAAATTATTGAAGGGCTTCTTATGGTGTTAAGGGTATTTGTAGAGGAAAAGCAAAAGTTTAATAGGAGTCAATATGTAAACCCAAAGACAAAGGTGGTCTATGATTAAAAATTCTTCAAAACTAAAATGAAACCCTTTTAATGAAACAGTTGTGGAACGTGGCAGCAAAGAAGGACACTTTATGGGTTAAATGGATCAGTGTAGAGAAGTTAAAGGGTAGGAATGTGTTGGATATTACAATTGAAAAAAGTTGTAGCCCTATGCGGAAGACTTTGTTGGGCATGAGGGATAAAGTCAAAGAACATATGTGGTATGAACTGGGTGATGGTAAAAGTATACCTGTGTGGTATGATAAATGGAATACAGTGGGCCCACTAAGTAGCATTTTAACCAAGAGAGACATTTATGAAGCAAGAATGATAGATAAATGTACAGTTGCCGAGGCTATGGAAAAGGGTGTTTGGAAATTGTCAAGTGAGTGGTATAAGAAATACCTTGTTCTGAAAAATGTGAAGTCACCAATATTGAATGAAACTGTAAAAGATAAACTAAGATGGATTGATAACAAAGGTGTAAAAAGTGATTTCGTAGTAAGCAAAGTGTCGAAAGACTTTAATGAAGATGGTCAAAATGTAATTTGGAAGTATCTAGTTTGGTTCAATCAATGCATACCAAAACATGCATTTATTCTTTGGATGGCACTTCAAGAGAGGCTTTTAACCCAAGATAGAATTTTGAAATGAAGACCAAATGAAGTACAAACTTGCTCACTATGTGGAAATGGCAATGATTCTCATGAGCATTTATTTTTCAAATGCAAATTTTTAAAAGAAGTATAGAGAGAATTACAATTGATGATGAACACGAGATTTTCTTTTAATTGGAAAGATATTATAATGAAAATCTCACAGACTACTAACTGTAATATCATACTGAACATTTTAAGGAGATTGGTGTGTGGTGCTACTGTGTACTACATATGGCAAGAAATGAATGCAAGGATCTTTCGAAATGGTAAAAAGGATGAGAAAATGTTATGTAAAGAGATAAAGCAGACAATAAGAATAAGGTTGTTGAGTCTGCAGGTTAAGGAGTCAAAAGCTATGAAGATGGTTGATTCGCTAGAATCTATATATACGTAATAATAAAATATATAATATTATGGAAAATTACCAGTTTACCCTTGAGGACAAAGGTGAAAAGGAAAATCTTCACAAATATATATAATATAATACGTATATAAACCGGGAAGTATGATTCCCGGGTCGTTATCCCCCAACGACTTGTGAAATTGAAACCACGTTTGATGTTCGGACAATGAATTGAATTGAAGACAAAGATTGATTTGATTATCTACTTTTAAAAATTAAAATAAACAAATTACAACAATTAAGCACGAAAACTAATAACGGGAAACCAAATTTTAACTAAAAACGCAAAACGGGACCCCTAAACGGAGGTCAAAAACCCTAAATTTCTAAAAATAAACCCAATTTAAAATTTTCCTTTTTAAATGGACTCTATTTGACTAAAAAGTAAGTTTAAAGAAAACTAGAACAAAAACGGAGTTGAAATGAGCGTTAAAACACGAAAAACGAGAACGGGTACGAATCCCGTTCTTTAAAAAACGAAATTTTGCAAATTAGAACCTACGAAAGCAAAACTAATTTTCCTATGAACTTTATGATAAAAGAAAATTTTCTAAAAAAGATTTATATTTTTTTGATTATTTTTCTATTTTTTATGATTTTTTAAAGTTTTTAATGAAAATAAATGTTTAAAAATACTAAACTATCTATAAAAATTCTAGAAAAATTACAAAAAATAGCTTAAACTGATTAGATCCTAGGAAAAATAAACTTATAAACATAGCTTATCGAATAAGCCACGGAATAAGCTAAAACAGCTTATTAAGCTTATAAGGACTAAATGTGTAAAAAGAATAAATGTTGCAAGTGTATAACGAAAAAGACCCCAGGGCGCAGTGGTAGTGTGTGTAGTGTTATAAAGGGTTGAGAGTGTTGAGGTCGGGGGTTCGAGTCTTGCTCACCCCCGACTTCCACTTTCCCATTTTTTTTTAAAAAAAACTTATAAAAGCAAAGTTAAAAATAAGCTCAAAATAAGTAACTTTTGTGAACACACTTTTTATGAAAACTAAAAATAAGCACATGAATAAGCTAAAAAGGTGACAATTTACTCTAAAAAAGTTTTTTAAGCTAATTAAGCTAAAAACATGTATAAGCTAAAAACAGTCAAAGATAAGCTATAAACTACTTATAACTAATTCTAATAAGCAAATTTAAACTAAAAATAAGCAAAAATAAGAAGTTATAAGCTAAATTAAGAAATAAGCACTTAAGGCTAAACTATGAACCAAACAGTCCCTTAAGGCATTTTGAGCTTAGAAATAAGCTAGCAAATAAGCACCCTATGAAGTGAAACTTGGTTTTCCTAAAAACTTGGCTTAAACTCTACTAGAAAATGCTTTTCAAAAGAGCTTAAAGCAACAAGAACTTATTAAAAAGAGCTTGTGAAATAGGCTGTTACAGGAAGTAGGCTTTTGAAAGCTTAAAAACTGAATTTTACTAAAATAAGCACACAGCCCTCAAATAAGCACTATTTTTAAAACCAAAAGCTAATTTAGAAAGCCTATAATGTCTAGAAGCTAAGTCTAATAAGCTAATTAACCTAATTATACTAAAAGCTAACTGAATCTAATGATCTAAATACTAATCTCAGGAGATAACTCTTTAAGCTTAAAATCTAATTAAGTTAAATTGCATAATAAGCTACTTCAGAAGCTAGGCTTATGAAAACTTATCAATCTACTACTAAGCTATGAGTCTAAATCATAAAAACATATACTATAAGCTAAAAGTTTTAAAATTAGAAGCTAAGAACTACTTACTACTGTTTTTGGTTTTTAGAATTTTTGTGAATTTGAAAAGCTAGTTTACCCTAGAGAATAAGCTAGAATTTGAAAAGCAAGCTTTAATCTATCTTGACTAACATGTAAGCTACAATCCTACTGAATTTTTAGCTTATAAATCCTACTTAAGCTATTTAAATTATGATCAAAAGGGACTGCAATAAGGAACTGCAGTAAACCCTTATCTGATGCACTTGGCAAATGGGCTAAACCAAAATGCAGGTGACCTTAAGGGTCAAACCTGTTTTGGACACACCCAATTAGTGTGAATGAACACTTAGCAACCAAAATCCAAGCTTAGAGAAGCTTGGATCAAAAACTACCTAGCCATCTTAAGAAAATAACCTCCCCTAGTGCAAAATAGAACACATTGCTCCTCAAAATGTTTTTAAGCACAAACTAAACCTACAAACCTTATCAAAACTTAATTAATTATGAAATCCAAGCTGACCAAAGTATAAACACCAAATTACTTTGACTTTTTGAGGTCAAACTATACTAAACCAAACACTCCTTTAGAATGACAAATACCATTTTAGCTTATGAAATTAGGATTTTAAAACTCAAAACTTAACTGCCAAATTACACACAGCTTATAACAACCTAAATAAACTTATTTCAAAAAGCAAATAAGACAGGAACAAAGATCTACAAGCTAAGCTAATAGATCTTTATCTAAGATGTTATTGATGATTTAAAACAAATTCAAAGCAAAACTAAGATCTAATCTATTAAAACTAAAAATAGATGATCAAATATCCTTAATAAACTCAATAACACACATATAAGCTTAAATAAGCAAACATTTAAGCATAATAAGCAAATTTAAACAGTGGTCAACTCAAGTCAACCTTCAGTCAAACATGGTCAACACAAAAAGACAAAATCCAAAATTACCAAATCACTCCCCCATATTTACCAAAATTGCAAAAATAATCCCTAAACCCTAACGGTGTTAACTCTTATAATTATAAGAGTTAACACCCGTTAACTCCTTATAACTATCCAAGCCCGAGCCCAATCCAACACCCGGCCTAAAATCCCTTTATAAGCCCAAGGTCAAACAAAGTTATACCCCGGGTAAATAAAAAGTCAAACAACCCTTTTATAAAAGAGTAAAAAACGCGAGAAAAGTAGTTTCTACTATTCACCCATCGTCTCCGTTTAACCTCGAGTCAAAACAAAGGGGTAATTCAAATTGGCTACGTGGCCATGGAATTCAAGTGGTAAAGAACACCTTGGCAGAGTTATACATCACCAAACGCTCTCATTGGCCAATTTCCAAAAGGGAATGACACGCGTGGATTAAAGAAAACACACAGGGAATGAGGATTTTACACTAAAACGTATGGAAAAGAAGCACAAAGGCCTCTGACATACGGATTGCCACGTTGGCAATCCGTGTGATCAAAATCCAATCCAACGGTAGATATTGAGCACCAAATGATTGAAGGAATGAAGAGCCAGGATTAATGGGATCGCTAGAATCTATATATACGTAATAATAAAATATATAATATGATGGAAAATTACCAATTTACCCTTGAGGACAAAGGTAAAAAGGAAAATCTTCACAAATATATATAATATAATACGTATATAAAATCGAGGGAAAGTATATTCCGGGCGTTATCCTCAACAATTTTGTGAAATTGAAACCTGTTTGATGTTCGGACATTGATTTGAAGTGCAGACCAAGATCTTGTTTGATTATCTATAACTATTATTAAACAAATTATATTAAAATAAGCAAGCAAAAAGCTAATTAATGCATAAAATCTTATCGGGATCAAATAATACGCGACAAGTAGAGCAAAATTTACTAAATTTAACTCCTAAAAAAATGCAAATAAAATTCCTAAACCTATATTAAGGCAAAATAAAATTTTAGGAAAAATAAATTTTTTTTTGATTATTTTTCTATTTATTATGAATTAAAAACTAATTAAATATATTTAAATCCTAGAAAATAGAAAATTAAATCCTAAAAATTCTAAAAAATGATTTTTAAAAAAGTCTTAAAATATTATAAAAATTCAGAAAACTATTTTTAACTACTTTTTATAATAAAATCCTATTTTTAAAACTTAAATTAAAAAGTGAAAAATGAAATTAAAAATCTAAAAGTGATAAAAATGATTTTAAAATTTGCAAAACTAAAAGTAATTATTCTAATACTAAGAACTATTTTTTTGAATTTTTAAAAATTAATTTTCTATTTTTTATGTATTTTTGAAACTTTTAATCTAAGAAAAATTCTAGAAATTAATCTAATGAAAGAAAAAATACCAAAAATTTAAGATTAAGGCCTTAGGTACCAAGAACAAGGGGAGAAAAAATGGGAAACAAACCCCTAGCTTATCTAATAAGCTGGGGAAAAGCTTACAAGGCTACGGCTTATATTAAGGGCTTAAGACTAAAATGACAATAACTATTAAATTGAAGGAATAGAGAATGGATGAGCTATTGAAGCATAGTGGTAAGCTGTGTGTGTTGTGTGATAGAGGTCACGGGTTCAAGTCCCATTAACAACCTTTTTTTGTATTTTTATTTTATTTTATTTTAGAAAACTCAAAGAACAAAAGTTGTAGATTAACCCTTTTTAAGCAACTTTAACAAAGACAATGTAAGCTCAAACTCAATATTAAGCTCTTAAACAGCTTGTGAAGCAGGCTGTTACAGAAAGAAGGCTTTTGAAAGCTTAAAAACTGAATTTTACTAAAATAAGCACACAACCCTCAAATAAGCACTATTTTGAAAACCAAAAGATATTTTAGAAAGCCTATAATATCTAGAAGCTAAGTCTAATAAGCTAATTAACCTAATTATACTAAAAGTTAACTGAATCTAATGATCTAAATACCAAACTCAGGAAATAACTCTTTAAGCTCAAAAACTAATTAAGCTAAATTGCACAATAAGCTACTTCAGAAGCTAGGATTACAAAAAATTAGCTAGTCTAGTGGTTAAGTGGTTTGTTAATATCGCAAAGAATGCGGGTTCAAATCTTGTAAATGACAATTTTTTAAGATTAATAAAAAATATTAAAACCCTATGTGTGGGCGAAATTTTATTCCTCCATGGACGATTTTTTTATTCTTCTATTAATCGTTTATCTATTCCTATTTTGCTTTCTTTTCTTAATTTAAATGATGTTTTACCTCTTCAATCACTGATTCTAGGGGTTTTATATTCGTTTTTTATTAGGATCTGATTGCATCTAGGTGTTAGGGTTTCGTCTTTTAGGTTTAAAAAATTCGTTTTTCATAAATTTCGTCCCATACTTTTTTTTTGCCGTTTTTGTCTTATTGGATTGGTCTAATCGCTTAAACGTGAATCGTTTAACTATCTACATCTTGGTTTAGGAATGATGTAACACATTCCATAAATCGTGTTAGTCCGCTTCTCCTTCTTCTAGTCTCGATTCTAGTCAACGTTCCATTACGTGTCGTGACAATTTAACAACTTCATCCGAAGCTTGTTAAATATTTTTTTAATTCGCGAAATGCAAATTAATTAGTCACTCTTCCGCGGAATTTCGTGTCAAAATTTAAAAGTACAAAAACCTGTAATACGGGCTGCCCCCATATCTTAGGCGGCCCCAAACCCTTTTCAGGCGCCCCTTGATCGATATGGGACCGTTACCAGCAGACACCCATTATCTGCACATTGTCAAAAAATTTCAAAACTCAAAACCGAACACCCCCTCTTCCTGCTGGTGCGACGAACACGGAACCAAAACCACCAAAACTCAAAATCAACCACCAAAACACTAATTGAAGATCAAATTAACACTAGTAATCATTCATAACATCATAAAGATCATCAAATGTAAGCCATTTTAACTATTTTCTTTTAATTTGAGTCTAGGATTCATGATGAACACAAAAATTGAAATCGGGGATTTTTCATTTTTCTTTCAATTTTGTACAATTAGGATTACTAGGATATAATGTATAACTAATATGCCTCCCTTAGACATAAGATTTACATACACTAGTGAGTTTGTCGAAAAATTAATTTCAAACCAAAACCCTAATTTTATTTTCAAATCACTCACGTTAGGAACATAATAAAATTATTGTTATGCATTGTTAATACAACTTAAAAACTTTTTAAACACATGCATAATGATCTCATGAACAAAAATCGAGATACATAATTCATATGTAATTTTTGACATGTTTGGATATGCAAAATCAAATTAAGGAGCGTTTGGGTTAACTCTTAGGATTTTATTTCTAGGTCGAGTTATCGTTACTCCACAATTGACACATTTAGGCACACACTAGAAACAATGTGAATAAAATGCTACAAGTAAAAGACTATAAAACATGACTATATTTTTGTCTTTCATTTTAGGTGACAATGCCTCGTATCACCGGATTAGATCACCAAAATACGCGTAACTACATTCCACTCATATCCAATCAATTCGAACAATCACTACAAAACACTATTGCAATACTTGAAAAACGACACTTTCATGAGGGTAGGGTTGTAAGTCAAAATTCTGAAAACATGAGTCATATCCGTGCTAAGTTTGGATTAATTGGTTTTGATTGTTTGTTGAACATAAACGAACAAATTGTTCCTCGTTTTGTTCTCGAGTTTTATAGTCAACTCACGTTTGACTATAACTCCAAGGGTCATTTTGTGGTCAATTTTGTCATACAAAATAAGTCATTCGCTCTCACTCTCAAGGAATTCGGTCAAATCTTGAAAATCCCTTTCAAAGGTCAAGTGTCACACATCGACATGTGGTCACTCGACTACTTGTCAATAAGTGTTCCAAGTAAAGGTCATTACAAAACCACTCATTCTTCTCCAAATGTCATCAAGTCTCTTGTTCAAGTTCCTCGACAAGGTCAAGTCACTCGTACCAAAAACAAGAAACCTATTGTCGTAGACAAAAATGAAATTTTAACCCGTGAAATTCAACCTCATATGAAACCATAGGTTGATACCATTCGTGAAATTGTCATTTGTCTAGGAGGTTATCGAGATCATGTCTCCGTGTGTCTTTGTCATATGCTTTATTGCATTGAACTCCATACAATCTAGCATTTTTCATTCTCAAACGAATGGAAAAGACACGAAACAAACCTAAGGAACTCTTGCCTTATGGAATGCTTTTGACTAGATTGTTCAAACATGTTGTGTCCATCTTTCCTGAGTTAGCAATTGATCACTACATCTTATATGATCGAGTCATGCATCCCCTCGCTCTATTATGGCGAAAGACGCGAATCAGATCATGGCAAGTAAAAACGACCGCGTGATTCAAATCTAGCTCCTCTTCCACACTCTATATCATTCATCTCATTTCATCCGTTGATGAAATTATTAATGAATTGATGAAGAATTGTTCTGTTTCAAACTTTCTTCTCCTTCTTCAAAATGTCTTTCCTGTCCAATGTTGTCTCTATCGTCCTTCAAAAACCCTCTTATGAAATTCAACTCTTGACACCTACCTTCGAAACTATAAATCTTCAAACTCAACATCGAGATGATCACCAGAAAGGGTTAAAGTCATTTGGAAAGGCTCTCAAGGACATGATGAGTGGAAAACGGAAGTGAACATGTTTGCAAAACTATTAGAGATTTCTATTCTTGTTTATATTATCTAGTAGATTATGCTTTGACTTTTTAATCCACTCGTTAGGACTAGGAATGGAAAACAATGACTTCATGTGACTTGGATGATCTTTTCAATTTTATCATCTTGTCAACTTTCTATGTGAACTAATTCTAGGATATTATGACATGCGTATAGAATTACTATATGCTAAATGATTTGCATCTTAATTTAGGACCCTATATTCTTGCTTAAATTAGTTGATTCTTGAATTTAGAAGATGCTAAAATCACAAGACACGAGAAAGGGAATAACTGGAAAATCTCGCTCTCTCCAGAAAACGGCCCCCATAAAGAACAGGCGCCCCCCAATATATATGGGACCGCCCGACAATATGGGACCGCCAACAGGAAGGAACGAAATTTTTTAAGTTTACCTCTTTTTTTGTATCTTTGACCTTCCTATACATAGTCTCATGCTGGCATTTCCCTGTTTAGCCAAACCACTTCTTGCACCTTTTATTCACTACCCTTTCTTTGTCATTCTCTAACCTTACTTCCATTATTTAACTCATCCATCCTTCTTCATTTACCATCACCAACTTCTTCTCATTACCATCTTCATTCTCACCATCAATGTCTTGCTCAAATCACCATCTAAACTTCTCTAGAAAACCAAGAATGTCGGTAAGACAAGTATGTAAGCGTAAGACATCCACTCTAAAATCATCACCTCCTTCCTAAAATGACTCACCTCTATTTCCTCTAAGATTCCATTTTAATCTCCTTCACCACCATCCTACAATCCACTAAGAGATCAAATGATTAACCAACTTCACAACATCACCACCATTCTTGATTCACACACTAACCCATCCAGTGCCTACATTCATGTACCACCTTCACTACCACCACAACCAATTCATCCTCCCTCTCATGCTCAAGTTGAATTTCACTTAAGTTTTTGTCATTGTTGTAAGTACTCTAGAAACCAATTTCACTCCTTGAGAAATAAATCAACTTCATTTAATTTCTTCTCACCCGTCTCTTACCTCAAACTCGCACTCCTCCAAACCATGTTTCACCAACCTCATCCTTTTCCCTCTTTAATTAATCATTCTCATATGATTAATCTACTTAAATAATCGACAATCCATCTTTTGATTATGGCATCTCCTATGAATCAAGAATCAACTAGTCTAAACTTAATTTAATATTTATGTTATGCATGCTCAAATTTTCTTGTATTAAGCTTGCCATCTATGATGATTGTATGAGCTTATTGGAATGATAAATGAAATCACTTTATGAATTACTTAGAAGTGTGATCATTCTTGAGACATTTGTCATGATATTGCCATCACCTAGATATATTGTCTTGCACTTGTACTTCTAACTTTGTTTTGTAGCAAACAATTTTTGTAAGATCGATCCCTTGGTGTCCCAAACGAGGGGGAGCCTACATCAAGGGAGAGTCTTGATATCGTCGACTTCTTTCTTTCTATAACAATTTGACGATCATCATTTTTTGAATTCAAAAAAAATGGGAGAAATGGAATGAAACTCATTAATAATCTTGAAACATTTAATTTTATACAAAATGAGTTTATATTTTGTCATCATCAAATAGGGAGAGATTGTTAATACAAATAATGTCTAAAAATGTTATATATATTTTTTGACCTCTCAACTTTTTGATAATAGCAAAATGTAAAAACGTTTACGATAAAAATAAACGTTTACAAATTATTAATCGTACAATTCAATTTCTATGATTAGTGATCACTTAAGGTATGTACAAACAAATCATTAAGCATGATTAGTGATCAAGAAAATATTTCTTTCTTAACCATTACATTTTCACAAAAGTATTTCTACAAAATAAATAATACTTTTTAATAAAAGAAAATGTTTTATTTAAATAATAAAATTTGAATATGGTTTTCCCCCTAAAATGGAAGCTTCTATACCAGATACAACCTTCGTCTCAAAAAGACAAAAATAGGAGCGTACTCTAGTGGCGGCCTCCTTATAGGCCTGGCGGCCACATATATATCTGGGACCGCTGGGACTGCCGCCAGCTAGCCGTTGGAAATCCTGTCTATAAATCCTGCACTATTTCTGGCAGAAAAACACACCTTTTTGCACGATTTTTTTCAGTCTTCTTTCTCTCTCTAAAAACCTTATTTCTCTCACTAAATCTCTTGATCACTTAACATTGTTTGATCTTATTTCAAGTGATCCAATCTCTTTTTCTCATCTCTCCTCTCATCTCTATCAAGTGCAAGAGAAGAACATTCGTATTCACCAAGAAACGAATTGTTATTTAGTGATCTCTCCTCTCTTCTTCTAAGTATCAAATATCTATTGTAAATTATCTTGTGAAATTGTGTGATTCGGATTGTTACCAAATAACTAAGATCCAAACACAACAATAAGCTAACCTCTACCCATGCTAATACACAGAAATAAGAAGAAAAGTAAAGAGATAAACTAGAGAGAGAAACAAAAGATAAAAAGATTAGATTGGGACGAAACACATACAAAATGTAACCAACACCCTCTCCATGTGTGGAGAGGATCCTGTTTATACCCTTAGCCTACTAGATGGCGTATGAGCTTTCTACTTGGGCCGGGCTTGGCTTATCTTGGTCTTTGAGCCCGAAACATGGACAATATTAGCTTAAAGTCTAAGCCCGTTAATCTCAACTAGCCTATTACATAAAAACACTAATTATGACTAAGACGGCCGATAACATTCTTGTTCGACTTATATAAAAATAAGGCTAATAATCTCCCCCAATGTTGAGGTCTTCTTTTATCTCCCCAATGTTGACGTTCTTGATGGAGGTCATCTTAATTTGACTTTATCTTCCCCAATGTTAAAGATATGACGTTTAAGCTTTTCCTTCTTTGGTCTTGTCTTTGTCTTTTCTTGTTTGTAATGGCTTTGTTCAGTCAAGCTTTAGACGACCGATGACATTCTTTCAAGGTCGTTTATGTGATCTTGATCTTGAGTCTTCTTCTTTGAACTTTGAGTTCTTGAGATCTTTCATCTTGCATCATCTCCTTGACTTGAATCATCTTGATTTGACTTTCTTGATCAACTTGTGCTCTTGACCTACATACTCATACTTATTGCATTCTTGTTTGACTTATATGTACATAAGGCTAACAATCTACCCTAAATACGATTCTTGATTTGACTTTGAAGATCTTTGAGGAAGTTTAGAATCAACACTCTTGATGCTAAATGATTGACTTTTAGAGCTCGAGTATGAGTATGTGGTAATGAATCCGACTTTGCTGGTACATAGTTGCAACACCGACGTTTGAATCTGCATTTAAAAGGTTAGTGATAAACAACAGATATGGACGAAAGTGTCTTTATCACTTCGTCGAATACGGTTGCAATAACCACGGTTCCCCATTAATCAGTATAAATACTGCCTGTGATCAGATAGAATTCATATGAATCTTCGTGACATGGTTTCACAGCTGTACTAGCCGTTCTTGTTACCAGAGCATCTCAAAGCAGACAACACGGTAAGAGTAAATCAGATAGTTACTATCTTTCTGATTGAGTCATCAATTTATTTACTAGACCAAATCGATATCCAGTTGCCATAAGTTCGATTCATATAGAATCTTCTAAGTCACCTACTGCAGAGCTATTTGATGTTGACTCTGGAAGGATTTCCATCGTCGCTGTGAATTAAAGAGTATCACTCTGATGTTCTGGCAAGATCTCAAGGATAATGTCTAAGACTCTTGTTACAACTTGTAAACTTTATGGTGTTCAACAAGTGTATTTTGACATTGTGTCCTAATGAGATTTATAATTTGATCTCTTCTTGGCTTTAGACTCGATTTGTGAACTTTGGTTTTAGTAATTGAAGGCTAGAGCAGACTGCCACCTATTCAATATCAACAATCTCGGAGTGAGATGTCAATAGATAACGTGTCTATCTCCGTGATAATTGCGACAATTTTCTTTTGAGAGAAACTCGAATGGCTGGGAAGGGTTGTGCATTGCATCACTAGGTACATGACGGCTTTCTTTAATACCAACAATCATCTTTGTGATTTTGGTAGATTATGTATTGACCCTATTTCTGCCTAAGTTGTGTAGAGGGCTGCTTTGTTTTCACCCTTTATCCATACAATTCTTTTTCATTCTTTAACCCCTTCAATGCTTACCAAGACGTCATCACTAACACCTTGTTGTAATTGTTCTAGTGTTAGCTCAAGCTTAGTTGGCATTTTTCCTTTATTCTCATTCATCTCCAATCATACCTAAGGACTTCTAATACTATCTATGGAATGTCTTTGGGTAGACCCCTCCGGTTCTGGTTGGATCATAGGACTTATACCTAAAATTAACCACCTTAAGACTTTATCGACGTCATGAGATTAATTGGTTGTTGGGTATAGAGATCGAACCATAAAACCTTTGATACAAACATTGTTGAAATACTCTCCCTACACATGTGCTCTGATATTTGAAATTGTTTTGCACGTGAAGGAAAGAGTTGCATTTAGAGTCTTAAAGATCACATTATTCTATTATCATATTTTAATCACATTTTCTCCCCTTATTTAAAATAATAAATCTCTTATTATTTAAAATGTCAATTGATTAAAAATTATGACATGAAAAATTCCATAGGGAGAAAAATTATACCATGATATTGCATGAATTCATTTTTCTGATAGCGCCCCTTCAACATAGTATGTGAGATACCACTAATTTTTAAAACTTGACGTTACAAGGAAAAAATGATATGACACCACAAATATGTTGAAGACGGAGTGCGATGCCTTAGTGAACAATGTATATTATTAATTGACATTATAATTTCCACATTTTAATTTCACGAAATGTTTTTGAATACATAAAATTGACATTTATGAGATGCACCCAAAATACATTAAAAGGCTTTTGTTTTAAAAGCTCCCCATCAGAAATTGATTTACTTGTTACGATGACATTGTTGAGCATTCATTTTACCAATTGTACCACATATAAACATTGAATATTGTACCAATTGTTAAATATATTAAGGAAGGGAGTGTTGAACACACAATTTTAACAAATACCACTTTTTATGGAAAGATACCACAAATTATATTGTAGACAATTTTACATTGAAAGTTCTTTTTGAAAATTGTGTTCAACAATTTTAAAAACCATGATAGAAGACTTATCTTCTATTTAAAGAGTAAGCGCACTGAAACGTACACTCTCCTATTACATTCGGGTCCGAGTTATGCACTGATATGTATATAAGTCATAAAGAAATTTTTTGAAATGACATGTTTTGAAATGTTTGAACTCTTGCTTGAACTTCATTTACACATCCGTGTCAATGTTAATCGACATTTCTAGGTACGTAAATGTTATCGATTCCAAGATAAATGTCGAAAAGATTATTTTTGGTATTTTTGAAATTTTCTGATTTTATATTTTGTTTTTCTAGATTTTATATTTTTGTATTTTCTTTTTGTTTGTTTTATATTTTTGTATTTTCTTTTTTAAAAATATTTATAAATCAAAATAAAGAGAAAAATAAAAATATTTACAAATCGATGTTTGATGTATATCAAGCAGATTCGTTTGCCAGAACCTCCAGTCCATCTGGAGTCAAACATCTCATACCGAGTCGTCTGACGAGATACTTAAACCTATCTTCCGACAGAGCTTTAGTAAACAAGTCAGCTAACTGGTATTCAATTCCGACAAAGAATAATTCAACTATACCCTTTTTAGCCTGTTCCTTTATGAAGTGATATCTGACATCAATATGCTTGGTGTGGGAATGCTGGACTGGATTGCACGAGATGGATATGGCTTCCTTTGGGTTATAATACATATGTATTTTATCAAAGTGAAAGACATAATCTGTGAGCTGAGTTCTCAACCATAGAACTTGAGCGCAACAAGCAGATAAAGACACATACTCGGCTTCTGCTAAAGATATTGAAGTGTAGTCCTGCTTCTTTGACGACCAGCTGACTAGCTTATCACCACCTAGAAATTGTATACCACCAGATGTGCTTTTACGTGTATCGAGACATCCTGCATGATCTAAATCTAAAAAAGCAGTTAGATTAAATCCGGTGTTCTTCAGATACCAGAGTCCTATGTTAATGGTATTCTTAAGGTACCAAATGATCCGTTTAACCTCCCTAAGGTGTTTTTCAGTTGGTCTCGCTTGATAACGAGCACAATAAAATGTTGCATGTACAATATCCGGTCTACTTGTTGTTAAGTACATGAGTGCCCCGACCATGCTACGATATTTCGTTTGGTCAACATGACTTCCACTCAAGTCAGCATCTAAGGGTTTTGTAGCCATTGGAGTACCAATGCTATCACATGAGGTCATACCATGCTTTTTAAGTATCTCTTGAGCATACTTAGCTTGGTTTATAAAGATACTACGTGGGGATTGGTGGATCTGAATTCCTAAGAAGAATTTCAGCTCCCCCATCAAAGACATTTCAAACTTGCTGTGCATTAGTTTTTCAAACTTTTTGGAAAGTTTTGGGTTCGTAGAACCTAAAGTAAAGTCATCAACGTAAATTTGCACAAGCAATATGTCTTCCCCTTTTTTAGTAATGAACAGAGTTAGATCAATAGATTCTTTTGAGAATCCTTTGGATACCAAGAAGTTGGAGAGTGCGCCGTACCATGCCCTTGGAGCTTGCTTGAGTCCATATAAAGCCTTTTTGAGACGGTAGATGATTCGTATAGTTTTATACACGTAATAAAAAAATATAAAATAATATGAAATTCCCAAACTACCCTTGAGAACAAAGGTAGTTAGAAAAATCACACGATAATATATAATACTACGTATATTTACCGGGAAGTATGATTCCCGGGTCGTATTCCTCGAAGATTTATGAAATTCAAACCACGTTTGTTGTTTGGACAATGATTTGAATTGATTCAAAGATGATTTGTTTCCTAAAATCCTAAAAGTGAGCAAATTAAAGGACAATTAAACCTAACTTTAATGACGGAAAATTAAACTTTAACTAAAAACGTAAAACGGGAACCCTAAACGGTGATTAAAAACCCTAAATTTCCAAAATTAAACCTAAAATGAATTTTTCTCTTTTAATAGGCTCTAATTGACTAAAAAGTAAGTTTAAAGAAAACTAGAACAAAAACGGA
>BQNB010041887.1:0-43740 GCA_026074375.1 Tanacetum coccineum
TCTTACTCGTCTTAGTTTCACTCTCCCTTTCTACTCAACGCATCAACCACTACATTCAATTTATCGAAGCGTCACACAATTCATTCTTCAAAGTTTGGAAAGCCTTCTCTTGTTCTACGCTCCACTCATACTTTTGATTCCTCTCAATTAAGGAAGTAAGGAGGTTCAACAATCTTAGAAAAGTTTACGATGAAACGTAGGTAGGTAACCTGCCAATCCTAAGAGTAATCATATCTCGGGTGGTGTCGTAGGTACTTCCCAATTCTTCACTGCCTCACTCTTAGTAAACTTAGCATACAACTTCTCATTCCTCAATAATTTCAACACTAACTTCAAATGAACTCCATGCTTCTCTTCTTAACAAACGACACTGGTGCTCCCTACGGAAAATGACTAGGTCGTATGAAACCTTTGTCTTGCAACTCTTGAAGTTGTTCAGATAATTCATGCATTTCCGAGGGTGCTAGACGATATGGAGACTTCGCTACCGGTGTTGCTCCAAGAATTAAATCTATGCGAAACTCAACTTGTCTCTGTGGGGGCAATCCCAACAAATATTCTGGGAACACATCAACAAAATCATGCACAATAGAAATATCACCCACTTTTGGTTCATCTACCTTCGCGTTCATTAAAGCTTTGGCTACTCCTAACGTACGCTCCCCTTGAACCCTAAGTACCTCACCACCTATCAATGGCATTTCAACCACTTTCTCATGACACACTATTATAGCCTTATTTTGAGACAACCAGTCCATTCCTACAATCACATCAAAGCTCCCATGACCTAACGGTAGCAATAAATTCTAAGGATTACAAACTATCAAACAGGATAACGGTAGCAAATAGATGTGGATCAAATGACATAAGAATCATTTGAAAGAAAGGGTACATACATGTACCGAGTGAAAACGCAAACGAAAAAAAATCAACAGGCGTACCACGACAAAAGAAACAAATAACAAAAATCATTACGCACCAGAACTTATAAATACGAAAGACAAAATTCTTATACCAACAATCGACTTTACTCGAAAGAACCAATTAAATAATGTTTTTATAAAAAAATCAATTTAAAATAAAGAAAGTCGTTTTAAAAATAAAAATCATTTAAAAAAAAATGTCTGAAGTCTAATATTTGTAAAATTCATTTTAATCATGGTTGTCATAAAAATCTAGAGATAGTTATCTAATGGTGTATCGCATCTTACTACCATGAATCGTTTTAAACCTACTTTTCATAATAAAATTTAGAATTTAATAACCACACGACAATTTTCATAACTTAATTGTATAGGCCACTTAAACATGTTCTATTCACAACGATCATTTTAAACACATTTTATTCACAATAATCATTTTAAACACCGTTTTCGCCAAACATCACCAAGATATTCTTCAAAAGGTTTTTTTTATAATTCGACATCAATGCAATACCAAAAGGGATTTTAAAACACCGGACATACTCTAACACCAATCTGTTATTTGAAAACGAAAGAAAATACCAAAAACCATATACTCAGAATAAAATCAAACGAACTCGTACAAGAGAAACTTATGCAAGACGTTACGGATCTAAAAGAAAATGTAAGGTCTTATCCGAAATAACGATCAACAAAGCAAACCTAAAAGCATCGATACTAACACGTCGCCAATGGGTTACGAAAACCAAGAGATATACAACCAAGGCAGTAAATATCCGTACTAAATTGCCACAAACAAATAGTGCTGAAAAGGAAAAATTCTGATATTCCTACGAGAAGTCAACTTACGGGAAAACCAGTGAAATGTACTAATAACAAAAAGCAGCAGATCCGAACAACCAATATTCATAAAGACGTCAAATAAGAAGATAGGACCTCCTTACAACAAAGTACGATGAAGGGATTCTACACTTAGAGTTAGGAATCCGAACGAATAATCGAGCAAACGAACAACCTTAATAATAGTAATAGTAATGCTAATATGTATCCACAAACTTTAGATAGAAGGAAAACTTACTATCTACACAACTATCCATAACATATCCGCACATTAGGTTAAGAGAATAATTCCCTAACCATATAACATGTTGGGACTCAGAGCTTCTACACTTAGTACTGGTAGTTATACTTAGTTAGTACTGCCAGTACATTGTTAGTACTGCCAGTATAGTTAGTATCGTTAGTATAATAGTTAGTACTGTTAGTTATATAGTTAGTAATGCTTAAGTGATATGCATGAGTTATATTAGGAATTGATATGCATGATCACTTGACGTGTTTTGTAAGCCCATTAGGGTTTTCTTTAGTGTATAAAAGGAACCCTACGACATAGTTAGATACACACACATAAGTTTTCATAGTTAGTTATTCTGTGAGAATATTTGCAATTAATATATATTTAAAGTTTTGTTTACATTGTTACAAGTTAGATTCCGCATAACTTGTAGTATTCATAATCATAGTTTCTCACATAGTTAGTTTGGATTTATTCAAGTTAACTAAGCTTTAACAAGCTAAGAAGATCTATTCATTGGGACTCACAAGTGGTATCAGAGCTTGTAGAGAAACTCTGAATAAGAAGAACACATTCAGATCCAGATCTCTACCTACAATAAAAGATGTCCGGTGAAGAACCTACACCATAAATGGCACCAGTGGAATCTCCTCAAATGATATATCCTGTAAAACTTCCTATGCTCAAGAAGGGTGAATATACCCTTTGGAGCATGAGGATGGAGCAGTACCTCACAAACACAGATTATGGCTTATGGCAAGTAATCATGAATGGTGATGAACCTGTACAAACAACAAAAGATGAGAATGGTGTTGAAACTAAAGTACCTCCAAAGACTGCTCAAGCTCTGTTGCAAAGGCAAAAAGAAAGAAAAGATAAAAGCATTATGCTTTTGGCTATTCCCGATGAATATCAACTGAGGTTCCATATAATCAAGGATGCAAAGTCTTTGTGGGCTGCTATCAAGAGTAGGTTTAGTGGCAATGTTGAATCTAAAAAGATGCAGAAGAATGTCTTGAAGCAACAATTTAAGAACTTTTCTGTATCTGACATAGAAGGCCTAGACAAAGCATATGATAGGTTTCAAAAACTTATCAGCCAACTTGAAATTCATGGTGCAGCTGTTTCAAATGAAGATGCAAATCAAAAATTTCTAAGAGCTCTACCTTCATCATGGAACAACATAGCTTTGATTATCAGAAATAAAGAGGGTATAGATGAATTAGATATTGATGATCTATACAATAACCTGAAAGTGTTTGAAGCTGACATCAAAGGTTCCTCTGGATCATCTTCAAACTTACAGAATATAGCCTTTCTCTCTACAGAAGACACTAACAGTATTAATGAAATTAATACTGCCAATGGTGTTTCTACTGTAGCAGGCCATAGCTCTCAAAGACAAGCCTCTTCATCATCATATACTAATGATCTAATGTTCTCATTCTTTGGTGATCAGTCAAGTGGTCCACAACTTGATGATGAAGACCTAGAGCAGCTTGATCATGATAATTTGGAAGAAATGGACATTAAATGGCAGGTGGCTATGCTTTCTATGAGGGTTAACCGTTTTTATAAGAAGACTGGAAGAAAGTTAATCTTTAATGGCAAAGAACCTGTAGGTTTTGATAGAACTAAGGTTGAATGCTTTAACTGTCATAGAAGAGGCCATTTTGCCAGGGAATGTAGAAAACCAAGAAATCAAGGGAACAGGAATGGAGATGCAGGGTATAGGAGCAGGGACAACACTAGAAGGACTGTACCAGTAGAGACCTCTGATGCATTGGTTTTTCAAGACAATGCTTTGATTGTGCAAAATGGCTTAGGATATGATTGGAGTTATATAGCTCAAGATAAACCAACTGAGTTTGCTCTCATGGCCTACACTTCAAACTCATTAGGGTCTGACACAGAGGTACAATCTTGTTCTAAAAACTGTGTTAAAACATATGAAAAACTTCAAAAATAGTTTGATGAACAGAGACAAACTCTTAGTAAGGCTAATCTAGAAATTGTAGCTTATCAGTTAGGCCTAGAATCTGTAGAGGCACAGTTAGTTGTTCATCAGAAAAATGAAGTTGTCTATGAAGAAAAGATTGCAGTCTTAGAATTTGAAGTAAAAGATAAAGGTAATGCTGTCACTAGACTTACAAATCAGTTAGAACAAACTTTAAAAGAAAAAGAAGATTTGAAAGCTAAACTAGCACAGTTTGAAACATCTTCTAAAAACTTAACTAAACTGATTAATAGTCAAATAAGTTCTAAAGATAAAACTGGTCTAGGATATGGAGATCAATTGAATGAAAATGATTCAAGTGGTAGTGGATTGTTTAATAGTGTGTTTGATAGTCGTTCAAGTGATGGAGATGACAATCAAACAAATGATAGGTTCAAAAAAGATAATGAATATCATGCAGTTCCCCCTCCTCTTACTAGGAACTACATACCTCCTCTTGCTGACCTATCTTTTGCAGGATTGGATGATTCTGTTTATAGGCCTACAGCAAATAAGACTAGTGCTAGTGTGTCTCAAGTTGAAACAAGTAACACTCCACCTAGCAACACTAGTGTAGAAATGCCTAGAGTTGAATCTGTTAGGCCTAGTGGAGTTATCATTAAATATTGGGTTAGTGATGATGATGAGGATATATTTCAGTCTGAGTACTCCCAAACAACAGTCAAACTTAGTTTTAAAAAGATTGAGTTTACTAAAGCTAGGAATGAACTTGTTAAATATGATAAACAAGTTGTAAAACCTAGGATGGTCACTCAATCTCCTAAGGCAGATAGAAAAGATTAGAATGTGAAAATGACTCAAAAACTAGGGCTAGGATTTGGGTATACAATTTGTTTGTGGCAGTTACAGCCATCTAATAAAAGATTGTGATTTTCATGAAAAGAAAATGGCTAAAAAGTCTGTTTTGAAAAATATAGGAAAGGGTACTAGTCATAGGGAAGTTAGACCAATTTGGAACAACACTCAAAGAATAAATCATCAAAATAAATTTGTTCCAACTGCAGTCTTAACTAGGTCTGGAAGAATACCAGTTAGTACTGCCAAGCAGTATGTTAATACTGCTACCCCTAAAAATAGAGTGAATGTTTCAAAATCAAAAATAAATACTTTTCCTAAGTCACATTCACCTATTAGAAGGCCTTTTTATAAATCAACAGTACTTAATACCAGGGTTTCAAAGGAAAAAGTTAATACTGTTAGAGTAAATGGTGTTAATACTGCTGGGCAAACAGCAGTTAGTACTGTTAAGGGAAATGGGGTCACTGCTGTTAAGGCCTCAGCAGGTTGTGTTTGGAGACCTAAAATGACTGATTTAAACAATGGCTCCAAAGACAATAGTGGATCATGGATCTCAAAAAGAGTAAATTATATTGATCCACAAGGCAGACTCAAGTCAATAGTGGCTTGGGTCCCCAAGAGAAACTGACTCTCTTATTTTTGTGCAGGGGAATCCACAACAAGCTTTAAAGTACAAAGGAATGTTTGACAGTGGATGCTCCAGGCATATGACAGGGAACAAAGCCTTACTTACTGACTATCAAGATATTGATGGAGGTTTTGTTGCCTTTGGTGGAAGTACTAGAGGTGGTAAGATAACATGTATTGGTAAGATAAGAACTAATAAAATAGACTTTGAAGATGTGTTTTTGTAAAGGAACTAAAGTTTAATCTTTTCTCTATCTCATAAATGTGTGACAAGAAAAACAGTATTCTTTTCACTGAAACTGAATGTCTTGTTTTGTCTCCTGATTTTAAGCTAATTGATGAAAGTCAGGTACTGCTTAGAGTCCCCAGGCAAAACAATATGTACAACTTTAATTTAAAGAATGTCGTTCTTTCTGGAGATTTAACTTGTTTATTTGCAAAATCCACAATTGATGAGTCTAAACTATGGCATAGGAGGCTGGGTCACGTGAATTTTAAAACAATTAATAAACTTGTGAAGGGAAACCTTGTAAGAGGTCTTCTTTCAAAGACTTTTGAAAATGACCATACTTGTGTTGCTTGTTAGAAGGGAAAGCAACACAAAGCCTCCCGTAAGACCAAACTTTTGAGCTCTATCAGCCAACCTTTACAAATGTTACATATGGACTTATTTGGACCAACATCTGTAAGAAGTATCAACCATAAGACCTATTGGCTTGTAGTGACCGATGACTTTAGTAGGTTTAGCTGGGTTTTCTTCTTAGCCACTAAGAGTGAAACTAGTGGGATTCTTAAGAAATTTATAACAGAAGTAGAAAACCAATTAAACAATAAGGTTAAAGTAATCAGGTTTGATAATGGCACAGAATTTAAAAACAGAGAAATGGATGAATTCTATGGACAAAAAGGGATAAAAAAGGAATATAGTGTTGCCAGAACTTCACAACAAAATGGAGTTGCTGAGAGGAAAAATAGGACCCTGATTGAGGCAGCTAGGACTATGCTAGCAGACTCACTTCTACCTACAGTATTTTGGGCTGAAGCACTTAATACTGCTTGTTATGTCTTGAATAGCATTCTAGTGACCAAGCCTCATAACAAGACACCCTATGAACTTATTATTGGCAGAGCACCAAGCATAAGTTTCATGAGACCTTTTGGATGTCCTGTTACTATCCTGAATACCCTAGACCCTTTAGGCAAGTTTGATGGGAAGGATGAGGAAGGGTTTTTAGTTGGGTCCTCTGTAAATAGCAAGGCTTTCAGGGTATTTAATACTGAAACCAGAAAAGTTGAAGAGAATCTACATGTAAACTTTCTTGAAAATAAACCAAATATTGTAGGGCAAAGACCTAACTAGATTTTTGATATTGATTCCTTAAAAAATTATATGAATTATCAACCAGTTACTACAGGGAATCAAACTAACAAAAATACAGGTCCACAAGAAACTAATGGCAATATAGGTTTGAAGAAAAATGTAGATGTTAGACAAACAGAAAAAGAGAATGTGACTACCCAACAATATATTATGTTCCCATTATGGTCATCTATCTCTTCAAGCTACAAGAGCTCAGATGACAAGGCTGAGGATGATACAGTTGATGATGATGCTTGTAAAAAGACTATACAAGAACCAGCAAGTAAGTATGATCAAGCCTTGAAGAATGTTCTTGATAAGATGATGGATCAAGAGAAGGAGGCTATAGAGCAATCAGATGCTGTGAGAAAAGAGTTTGAAGCTCAGTGTGATAGCCAGCTTCTTGAGGAGAATATTACTAGAGCTAGCAGTACTAATAGTTTTAATACTGTTAGCACACCAGTTAATACTGCTAGTGCATCCAGGACTTTTAGTACTATTAGACCATCAAGTAGACCATCATTTGTTCCTTTTGATGGATCTTTTCCTATTGATGTTGCTAATCTTCCTCATGATCCTCTAATGCCTGAATTGGAGGATACTGCTGAAATTCAAAGTACTAGCATTTTTGGCAATGCCTATGATGATCATGACCTGGAAACTCTCAATACTCCTTATGCTGATCAAAGTATGGGTGCAGAGGCTGATTTCAACAACATGGAACCTTCCACTATTGTCAGTCTTATTCCCATAACTAGAGTACAATATATTTATCCTAAAGATCAAATTATTGGGGATCCAAAGTCAGCAGTAAAAACAAGGGGCATGACAAAGAAGAATTCTAGAGAGCATGCTATGATTAGCTACATCCAAAAGCAGAGAAGGACAAATCACAAAGATTTCTAGAACTGCTTATTTTCTTGTTTCCTTTCTCAACATGAACCCACAAAGAAACCTCAGCCCTTGATATAAAGTTGGGTTGAAGCAATGCAAGAGGAGCTGCTTCAGTTCAAGATTCAGAAGGTTTGGACTCTAGTTGACTTACCTAGGGGTAAAAAGGCTATTGGTACAAAGTGGGTGTATAGGAATAAGAAAGATGAGAGGGGTATAGTTGTCAGGAACAAAGCCAGACTGGTAGCACAAGGATATAAACAAGAAGAAGGCATTGATTATGATGAGGTTTTTGCTCTTGTTGCTAGGGTTGAAGCAATCAGGTTATTTTTGGCCTTTGCATCATTTATGAATTTTCCTGTGTACCAGATGGATGTTAAAAGTGCTTTTCTCTATGGCACTATTGAAGAGGAGGTATATGTTTGCCAACCTCCAGGTTTTGTGGATCCAGAATTTCCAGAAAAAGTCTACAAAGTGGAGAAAGCCTTATATGGTCTACATCAAGCTCCTAGAGCTTGGTATGAGACACTCTCTACCTATCTGCTGGATAATGGATTTCACAGGGGACAAATTGACAAGACTTTGTTCATAAAGAGACTCAAGGGTGATATTCTACTGGTTCAAGTATATGTAGATGACATCATCTTTGGTTCAACTAAGAAGTCTTTATGTGATGAGTTTGAGCAGATAATGCACAATAGGTTTCAGATGAGTTCAATGGGAGAACTTACTTTCTTCTTGGGTTTACAAGTCAAGCAGAAAGAGGATGGGATCTTCATTAGTCAGGACAAGTATGTTGGTGAAATCTTGAAGAAATTTGGCTTTTCTAGTATAAGGACAGCTAGTACTCCTATGGAAACCAACAAGGCTTTGACAAAGGATGAAGATGGTGAGGATGTTGATGTTCATTTATACAGGTCAATGATTGGGTCATTGATGTATCTTACATCCTCTAGACCAGATATTATGTTCTCAGTTTGTGCTTGCTCAAGATTTCAAGTTCAGCCAAAAGTTTCCCACTTAAATGCAGTAAAAAGAATCTTTAGATACCTAAAAGGTCAACCCAAGTTGGGCCTTTGGTATCCTAAGGACTCTCCTCTTATATTGGAAGCTTTTTCAGATAGTGACTATGCAGGTGCCAGCTTGGACAGGAAATCCACAACAGGAGGTTGTCAATTTCTTGGTTCAAGGTTAATCTCTTGGCAGTGTAAAAAGCAGACTGTAGTGGCTAACTCAACTACTAAAGCTGAATACATTGATGCTTCTCACTGCTGTTGACAAGTGCTTTAGATCCAAAATTAGATGTTGGATTATGGATATAATTTCATGTAAACAAAGATTCATGTTGACAATGAGAGTGCTATTTGTGTTATTAAGAATCCTGTCTATCATTCTAAAATAAAGCATATATAGATCAGGCATCATTTCATTAGAGACTCTTATGAGAAGAGACTAATTGAGATGGTCAAGATACATACATATCATAATGTTGCAGATCTTCTCACTAAAGCCTTTGATGTAAGCAGATTTAATTTTCTGTTGGCAAGCATTGGTATGCTTAATTTGTAGCTACATTGGTTAAGGGGAGGTTTAACAGTTTTTAACTTCTATTCATGGGTTATACATAAATATTGATCCTCATGAATTCTTACATGTCTATCTAGTCTTTTCTAGTGTGCTTGTGATGAATAGAGGCATGTTGTTGTATAATTATTGAAGACAAAGTTAAAACTATTAATACAAATATTAATAGTGCTTAGTATAATTTGTACTGCTAGGCAAAAGAGGTCGGGACACTAAGATACCTTAGTCTGGTGGTCCCCCTATAAAGGTTAATGATGAGGCTGTCCATAAGGAGTTGGGTGACAGAATGAAAAGGGCTGCCACTACTGCTTCTAGCTTAGAAGCAGAGCAGGATAGTGGTACCATCAATAGGACCTAATCCATGGACTTAATGAGCCAAGTCCTTAGGGAACTGGTTCAGGTAGTGGTCCTTGGTGCCAAAAAACCACATTGGGGATGTAGATGCTCAAACTAGGTTTGAGGCTGCATCTAAAAGTATAATCTCCTCTGTCAAGAGTTAACACACTTGGAAGTGGGGAGGAAAATATGAAACTAAAAAAATTAATGACACCTTGTACAAAATTATCTGAAAATTGAGAGATTTTGGTGAGCATAAAAGAAAGCGAAAAGTTATGAGCCAAAAACAGAAAGAGAGATGTGTGCTTAAAAACAGAAAGAGTGAATTAGTGAGCAAAAAGAATTGAGAGATATTGTGAGCCAAAAACAGAAAGAGAGATTGTGAGAATCTACATTGGAATGAGATTAAAGTTAATACTGCTTGGCATAAACTTAATAATGCTAGTATTAAGTTAGTACTGCTAGGCATATCTTACTACTACTAGGTAAAGTTAGTACTGCTAGGCAAATATTAGTACTGGTGGGTGACCGTTAGTACTGTTTAAGGCATAACAGAATTTAATTAATTCTTTATAGCCATTGAGATATTTCCGCCAACTGCCTTGCTTATAGCTTATAGGGTTTGACTAATTGAAGAATTCATGATCTTTCTATAAATTCATAGGATTTCTTCAAGATAAGTACAAATCTTATTTAGTCGGTCCAATAACAAAACTTAAAAACTCTCTCTTATCTTAATTAACTCTACCAAATACACATACTTTCATCCACGATCATATCCTAGAACCCTAATTACACTTCTCTCTATAAATGGCAAATTTGGAGTTTTGTGACAAACACAACCTGGTCGCATTTTTACAGAAACCTGCAAGATGTACAGGATTTCATCAGATAGTGGATTTCCTAAATACTACCCATATTAAGTATGCTCTCACTGAAAATCCTACCATCTACGTCTCTCTTATTCATTAGTTTTGGGAAACTGCCTCTGCTACCACAAATCAAGATGGAGAGATGGAAATAACTGCTACTATTGATGGGAGACTCAAGACTGTTACTGAAGCATCAATACGAAGGCACCTTAAGCTAGAAGATTCTGCTGGTATAAACTCCTTACCTAATGCAGAAATTTTTGAGCAACTTGCTCTAATGGGGTATGTTTCTGATTCTGATAGCTTAACCTTTCTAAAGGGGCACTTTTCCCCGCAGTGGAAGTTCTTAATACATACCATTCTTTACTGCTTAAGCCCTAAGAAAACATCATGGGATCAATTTAGTAGCAATATAGCCACTTCCATCATTTGCTTAGCAACCAACAAAACCTTTAATTTTTCAAAATTAATTTTTGATGGCATGGTCAAAAATGTGGCAAGTGCATCTAAATTCTTAATGTATCCACGATTTATACAAATCTTTCTGAATAAGCACAAGAGACTCCTCCAATCCCACAAAAAGACTTATCCTGCTCCCACCCTTACTCAAAAACTATTTAACAATATGAGAAGAACATCCAAGGGATATACTAGGGTGGACACTGCATTGTTTCCCACAATGCTTGTTTAGGGTCAGACTTTACAAGGTGAAGGATCAACAATCCCAGTTGAATCCCAAAACACACCCACAGTTGCTCCATCAACTTCACAAGCAACCTCCACTACACCAATCACTACACCTGAAACATCACCTTCTAAAATCACATCATCACCATCCTTGTCTTCTCCCACACAACAATCCCTACCATCCATGCACACCACTTATGATGCATAGGAGGCTGTTCTAATGCCCCATGAATCACCTTTCTACAGTGTTCACTCAATTGGACGTGATGAGGGTAGTTTATCACTTTTTGAATTGACGGTTCTATGTACCAATTTGTCAAACAAAGTAACAAACTTGGAGTCAGAGTTGGCACAAACCAAACAAACTTATGGTACTGCTCTTACCAAATTAATCAAGAAGGTGAAGAAGTTAGAGTAGACAGTCAAGTCAACTCAAGCTAGAAGGAGATTCAAGATAGTTGTTTTTGATGATGAGGAAGGTCTAGAGGATCCTTCTAAACAGGGGAGGAAAATTACAGAGATTAATCAAGAGCCCTCTATTTCATTGGTACAAGATGAAGGAACATCATGGATTCAAGAAGATATAGAGATTCAGGAGAAGATTAGTGATGATACTAAGGTAGTGCTAGAAGAAGAAGAGCCTACTGAGCTTGTAGAAGATCAAGGTAGTGGTGAAAAAGGAGAAAAAGAAGTTAGTACTGTTGGTGCAGAGCATAGTACTGTTATTCCAGAAGTTAGTACTGCTGCTGCAAATTTGGTATATATAAGAAGGAGTGCACAGATGAGGAAAGATAAAGGAAAAGCAATTATGGAAGAAGATGAATCTGTTCAGAAAAAGACTAAGAAGCAGCTAGAGCAAGAAAGACTTGGGCATGAAGAAGCTATTAGACTGCAAGAACAGATTGATGAAGAGGAAAGACAAAGGATTGCAAGGGATGCAGAAATAGCTAAACAGTTACAAGAGGAGATTAACAAAGCAACACAAGAACAAGAGAAGCAAGAAGTTGTAACTGAAGCTGATCCAACTCATGTTATTGATTGGAGTGATCCTGCAGTGTTAAGATACCATGCTCAGCTGAATAGACCATACTCTGTAGCAGAAGTAAGGAAGAACATGGTCATGTACTTGAAGAATCAGGGAGGATACAAGATGAATTATTTCAAGGGAATGAAGTATGAAGACATTAGACCTATATTTGAAAAGGTATGGGATCAAATTCAATCCTTTGTACCCATGGATTCTGAAGACAAGGAAAAAGGTAGTAAAAAGAAAGCTAGAGGAAGCAGGAAGAAAACACTTGCCAGGAAAAGAGCAGGTGAAAAGCAAAGTGATCAAAGTGCTAAAAGACAAAAGATGAAAGATGATGCTGAGAAGGAAGACTTTAAAGAATATCTGAATATAGTTCCAGAAGAAGGAATGAATGTTGAGGCTTTGCAAACCAAGTATCCACTCATAGATTAGGAAATCTACACTGAAGATTCAAGAGTGTATTGGAAGATCATCAGAGTAGGAGATCATACAGAAATATATCAATTCTTTGAAGATATGTTAAAGAACTTTGACATAGATGGTCTAGTAAAGCTTTGGAAATTGGTTAAAGACATATTTAGCCAAATAGAACCTAATGATGACAAAGAAAAAGCATTATAGGTTGAATTGAAGAGGTTATATGAACCAGATACTGATGACCTCATAGAACTTCAGAGATATATGCATGATCTATTGACATGGAGATTATATGTTGCATGTGGAGTTCACCATGTGTCTACTGAGATAGGTTTGGATATGTTTATGCTAGTTGAAAAGGATTATCCGTTGACAAGAGGACTTCTAATGTTGATGTTGGTTAACAAGCTTCAAGCAGATCATCATTCAAAAATGGCAGATGAGCTTCTAAAGAAAATCTTTATACTAGCAAATAGACCAAGGCAGTAAAGTGTTTGGAAGCATCCTCAAGTAATGTAAACTAGAAGAAACTTGAGATTTGAAGTTAAATCACAAGTTTAGGGGAGGATGTTTTGTAAGCCCATTAGGGTTTTCCTTAGTGTATAAAAGGAACCCTACGGCATAGTTAGATACACACACACATAAGTTTTCATAGTTAGTTATTCTGTGAGAATATTTGCAATCAATATATATTCAAAGTTTTGTTTACATTGTTCTTCTTAGTATTATAAGTTAGATTCCGCATAACTTGTAGTATTCATAATCATAGTTTCTCACATAGTTAGTTTGGATTTATCCAAGTTAACTAAGCTTTAACAAGCTAAGAAGATCTCTTAAGTAGTACTAACTATATAACTAACAGTACTAACTATTATACTAACAGTACTAACTATACTGGCAGTACTAACAATGTACTGGTAGTACTAACTAACTATAACTAGCAGTACTAAGTGTAGAAGCTCTGAATCCCAACATAACCATCCTTATCAGGATTGCAAACATTACCACACCTCACACTACCAAGTAACAAACAAACATCAATCAATGCAATAATGGTCACATATCCACGTGTGTGATGCCTTTATAATTATGTCGGCCGCCATAATTATAATTGCCTCCTTTCACATGTGTACTTACTTCCAAGACTACACATCTCAATGATTACTCACATATAAGCACATATACCACATTGCACATCTTAAATCACTACCACAAAACACATAAAGGATGCTCCAACAAATAACTACTTACTTATATCAAAATAAAATTGAAATGCCATAAAGGAACAAAAGTCTCACAACGACTCCCAAAATACAAAATATCCAAAAGAAATAATCAACAACAACATGACGAGGTAAAGGACGGGATAAACTTATGCCGCGCCTCGCTTGGGTTTGACTTTGCCTCCGCAAGAATCACTCGACTTCGCGGGTCCAACCCTATTACGCGCATCCGACAAACGATCAACTATCCTATCTCTTTCGGTTCCACAAGAGGCTCCTTATAAATGCTTAAGTACAGTTGGGAAAATGGTTCGCCAACGAGACTTCTTACGGGTAGGGGAAAAACATAACTAAAATACTAACAAAGTAATACATATCATATCAGATAATGGTAGGAAAAATAACTAAAATGACAACTTAGCAAAATACGAGATATACAAGCTATGCAAAAATAGAGGGGAAGCATAGCAGTTATATCATTAAACACTTAAGCCATAAATGCATCTACATGAAGGACCCTAAGGTTATAATCTAGGCTCAACCACCTACTTCTCTATAACCAAAGGCTCTGAAACCAATCTGTCACACCCTGCCGAGGCCGAAACACGAGGTGTAACATCATGGATATCATCACAACACAATGGTGTTAACAATAGAAAGAACTAAATGAAAAGGATAATCAAATGGGACACTATGTGTCATGACAATACCCAATACAAGATAAAGGAGTCTTGAATTATGATAGCAAAGTCATACCACAAGGAAACATAATCTAAAAGTCTAAACAAAATCAACAAACATCTAAGTATCAAACAATTCAAATGACATAAATAAAATCTCTAGGAGAATGACTCTGCATGCAAGCCTACGATCTCACTAGCCACTCTTCCTAACTTCCTTCGTCTACATAGAGGAACTAAAATGCATTAAATAAACAAAGCATAGACACAAAGTGTCATGAAAATACCCAAAACAACACGATAAGACCAAAGGCGTCTTATATTGAAGAAAAGGGGGTTCTCGCCAATATCAAGACATTTCAAAACTTCAAAATCCATCTAAACAATTCAAACCAAAATATTCAATAATCCAATCAATGCAAAAACATAAACTAGGAGGTTCAACTCCACATGCAGCCTATGGTCTCTCTAGCCACTTCTCTTAGTCTTAACATCCTCATGATGCTCACCTGAAAATGATGCTTAAAACGTCAACGCAACGGTTGGTGAGAGTCATAGGTTTAAGACACACAATACAATCTTTAAATCAATTACTGTGATTATTAAAAACAATGCAGGACAATTATGAACTATCAAGAACTTATGCTATCATGCAACCCACATCATCATATTCAAACCAACAAACCATACACTGGGTAGGCGTACCCATCCGATCCCAAATAGCCACTTACGCACCTAAAAGTCTACCAGCTGGAACTTATACTTAGGCCTGGACCAACACTGTCATTGAGTAGGCGTACTCATCCGATCCCAAATCAATAACACTTGACATGTCAATCATAGTACATGCAAGTAATACCATAATCAACATGTAACATAAAGTCATATAACAGTCACACATTGTCCATACTCAATTAACCACATAATCACAGCAATCAAAACCTTTTTAAACCACAAGCATCATTTCCATCCCAATTTTAAAACAATGTAAAAAGAGGGACTATGAAACTCACCTGATGCACAAGCAGCTTCCAAACAATATCAACACAAGCTACACAATACAAACACAAATGTAATACACGCGACCAAGATAAAAGCTCAAGTCCATGTAACACTCATATGATGAATGTCTAAGGGTTTGATTAACCATCATGGGTCACCCAGACACCATGCCTAACCTTAACCATCTTGTTAACACATTATACTAGTTAACTACAATTTATCCAAAAGTGCAGAATTTTAGCGTGTCTTAACCAACTTAAAAACCATACTTGCTGACCTTTATAAATTATACCAAAAATCATCTAAGATTATTTATGTGTTTATTAAGTACCTTGTGATTCCCAAGTATTAATTACATGTGCAACTACCCCAAATAAAATCCAACATCAAAACTGTTACAATCGAATCTGATTGCACACTAAAATGTTTGACCTTGCTAACCATACTTAGACAACTAATCAAACGCTAAAAATTAGTGTGAGGTTAATAGACATATATAAATTAACTAAGGTAGAAGGGATAAGCTTAATTCCACTTTGAGTTAGGGTTTCACCCTCACAAACATGACCTAATTCTGACCCGTATTTACTATTTTGACCACTTTTTTTGTAGAGATTATTTGAATGGCTTCCTGACCTTAAAAACCTTCGAGGCCAGATTTTATGGAAAGTAGACTCTTTTAGCTTATTCATAGACTCAAGGAACATATCAATACACGTTTTTATCATCTAGATATTAGTCGTTGAACACGATCCAAAATTCTGCTCAACCCTAAATCAAGTTTTAACGTAAATCTAACCTAACCAATTGCATGAACATGGCCCTAATCAAGCCCTAATCACTCTAGCATCATTAAATATCATTAATATTCTGTATTTTTATAAAACCCTAGATCCATCATTGATTTTGTTACATGAACATACAAATCTAACTAAGAAGAACACACTTACCTTGATTACTAGCACCTAAACCACAACTCTTAAATGATTCTTCGATCTAGCAAAATTCGGCACTCTTTAGGGTTTTGGGGTTGGATCTCACGGCACAAAGAGAAGAAGGGGGAAAATATGACTAGGGTTTTTATTATATAAACTTATCTAAGTAGAATCCTAGTCCAACTATAATTTTTAAATAAAAACAATATTTTTTTCCTTTTCTTTATAAACCGTACGCCCCCTTTAGTTATATAATTATTAACCAATCTCTCCACATTGAACACATTTATGAAGCGAACAAACCCAAATCGCTTGCCGTCTTTCAATCTCTTCATAGGAATAAAAGAGTCCACAACGTGTCTATAATTGTTTTACTACAAAATGAAACAGGTCCTTGCTGAGAACAGAATCTGGAAAAATCGAAACTAAAAATCGCTGTTGATATCTAGCAACATCGACCTCCTTTGATCAAAGTCTCCCCCATCAAAAATTTTTTTATTTTTGGATTGAAGGGAGGTTAATAACCAAACGATTACAAGTGACAATCCAATGGAGGTAAAATCGGTATAAATGGGCAAGGAATGATTGGAAAACGGAAATGGGATATTTTGGGAGATAACTCAATCTAAATAACTAAACCCTAATGAGAATCCCGCCTATCACGCTCGATATGAAAATAATCAATCAATGATAATCTCCAATATTCAGGGGTTATAACATGATTCAAACAAAAGGGAAGAAGGAATTCAGATCAAAGATTTTCATTTGAAATTGGTGAGAATTAAATTGGTGAGAGAAGAAATTTTTTCTAGGTGTTTTGTTATCTGAGAGAAGAAAATAAACTATTTTGTTGTAAATCAAAACAAACATATCAAAAGAAAAAATATTATTGAATGGAACTACACAAATCAATCCTTCAGTTTTTGGATCCTACTAATCAAGTTCATCTATTAATTTTCCATAGTGTGACAAACTGTCACTAGTTTTTCTGCAGAGATTATTTTAATGACTTCCCGACCTTAAAAACCGTCGAGGCTGGATTTTCTGGAGAGTAGACTCTATTGGCTTATTCATAGACTCAAGAAACATATCAATACATGTTTTTATCATCTAGATAGCAGTCGTTGAACACGACCTAAAATTTTGCTCAACCCTAAATCAAGTTTTAACGCAAATCTAACCTAACCAATTGCATGAACATGACCCTAATCAAGCCCTAATCACTCTAGCATCATTAAATATCATTAATATTCTGTATTTTATGTAAACCTTAGATAAAAAAAAATCAGGTTACATGAATTGAAAGAATAAACAAAGAAGGAGAGCATACTTAACGATCTTACTTGAATTAACACGATCTAACACCTAGATTTCTTGATCAATTTTTTTTGTCTTCCTTAGGGTTTTGGGGTTGGATCTCACGGCACAAAGAGAAGAAGGGAGAAAATATGACTAGGGTTTTTATTATATAAACTTATCTAAGTAGAATCCTAGTCCAACTATAATTTTTAAATAAAAACAATTTTTTTTCCTTTTCTTTATAAACCGTACGCCCCCTTTAATTATATATATTTTTTTATTAATTATACTTATATTTACATTACCTTAATTTCCTATAAAAACCTATGTAAATTTGGTAAACCTTTTTACATAAATGCTACTTACTAAACTTTCTAAAAATAACTTTTCATTTCACATCTCACTTTCTATTTATGGAAAGTTTACTGCGAACTTCCGTATTTCACTCACATGCTTCCTTTCCAATAACTTACACTTACTATAAACGATTAACTCTTAAAAACTAAGAATTGACGTAGCAATGCATGTGACACGTCTTTTATTTCCATTATCACCACACGTGAACAAATGGAATACTTAACACCAAACTCATATGCACATAAAATAAGATAATCATTTACCTCTAAAATGACATCATGCACATATGTAAACCACTTCACCCTACATAATGAACGCATAGCACGCAAGAAACATACAAAATGGACACTTAGCCATTTCTAAAGGTATAAACTAACCTGCTTAAATCACGGTTGTCACACTCGGTCTAAACACATCGACATCCGACATCATTTCATTAGAGAACAAGTAGAGAATGGAGTGGTTGAGCTGTATTTCATAAGGATTGAATATCAACTGGCGGATATCTTCACTAAGGCATTGCCCAGAGAACGATTCGAATTCATTCTCCTATGGCTTGGCATGAAGTTTATGAAGCCAGAGACACTCAAACGTCTTCAGGATGACAAGGATGAGTAATTGATTTGCTTTGTGTATCCTATGTAAATATGTACATATTTAAAACCAAAAAGAAAATACAAAAATATAAAACCTGCAAAAACCATAAAAATTAGACAATAGAAAAAACCAAAAATAGTTTTCAGGACATGTCTTTCGTTTATCGATAACATTTACGGACCTAAAAATGTCATTCAATAATGACTCGGGTCTTTAAATGAAGCTCGAGCAAAAGTTCAAACTTTTCAAAACATGTCTTTATGGCTTGCGGTTATTTCTAACTGCAACTCGCTCTTCAAAATGAGGAAAGAATGTCACCAAAAGACAGTTGTTCCTATCAACGGGTGATTAAGTTCTCTCGCCCATGGATTACTTCATATCTGTGCACCCTCGATCTAATGTATGCTTCAGTGCATTATTTCTTGATAAAGAAGAGAAGTCTTCTTTTTATCTAAATAATTTTCCGTCTATGATTCTTTAAAAAATTATTTGTGCTACATACGGTGGAAAAGTGTTGTTTGAAAATTAATCTGACTTGAATTTCTTAAAATTTGATACTCAATCAACAACTATACCTCTTTAGATAGAAAATGGGTCATTGATTGAGGGGGAGAGTGTTTTCAAATTTACGACATTTAACGGGCATTTTAATTCATCAAATAATTAATTGGTAAAAGGTTTTTGTATTTAACGGGGTTACAATTTGAAGGGGAGTTAAATGTATTTTTACTCAAAAGGCTAAAATTGTCAATTATTTGTGAGTATAGGGGCTTATGTGCAAATTGCTAAATGTTTCCTATGCTTATGAAATTATAAGGACTATTTGTGCCATTTCTGCAACTTGTTCTAACCTTATTAATACTCTTAACCTGAAAGAGAAGGACTTAGGAAGTTTAAGGATCAAATCTGCCAAATGGTGAAACTTTTAAGGTATAAAAGGAGATAGCGAGTTATATCTTGGCAAACACTCTAAAATCCAGTTAAACTTTTCTCTCATATTCCCTCACTCGCAACTCGCTGGTTTGAAATTATCTTGATTTGTGATTTATGTGTCTATTCTTGCTAAGTTACCTTTTGTATAATGTTCTATATCTTGTAAACATCTTATATCTAGAACATGGTAGCCTTAATCACACTAAATCGCTCTAAATCAATGATGTCGCCTTTTTTTATCATCTAAATCTTTATTAATGTTTGGAATGATGTTTCGTTTGCTGGGTTAGAGTTAATATGTATGAATGATGCCTCGTTAGTGTTTTATTTGCATCCCCTTTCATTATTTTTGTGTCTTGATGATTTTAGTAGCTGCGTTTGACTTTCTATAGTCAAAGCTTGTTGTTTGTTGTTGTTTGTTGTTTGTGAAAGTTGCAATATGCTTTACACGTAGAAAGAAGAAGTCTACCCCTCTGCTTATCCCAAGCATCAGATTCACCAAACTCATCATCCATTACTTGAAAACCAAGCATAATATTCACCCAAGAACTGATTTACCTCTTCACTACTCACATGAGGATCACGTTCTGGGCACTCTCAAGTCTGTTGGAAAGGATGGTAGGGAAATATTTGTTATGTCGATACCTGATGCTCTTCTCACTGATGCAATTAAAAGAGCACCATACTACGGCGAATACCTGGAGCATGTCGCTAAGTATCAACAATATCTAGATGAAGAACGTGGTAAGGCAGCTAAGCAGACCAAGCCCTTGGCACCTAAAGCAACCAAAGTCACAAAACCCACTGGTGACGAGGCACCCAAGCACTCTTACTCTCAACCACCTAAATTAATACTGGCACCAACTGAATCCTTTAAGAAAGACCAAGGTAAAAAGTGTAAACTGGTTAAGGAGACATTTGATGCACCATCACTCGCCAAATGATCTAAAGCAGGTAAGGTGACAAAGAAGCACATGCCAAAGAGCCCTCTAAGGTTGGTTGATGAATTTGTTGATGAAGGTGTTCCAGAAAAGGAACCTGCCTGTGGTGATGAAGAAGAAAACCTTCAACAGGCCCTGGAACTAAGCTTAAAGGATCAAGAAGAACGAACTCAGGGACCAGCTCGTCCGGTGGTATTTAGGGAACCTGACTCTGGGAGATTTCAATGGCTTCCAGAGGTACAAGGAAAGGGTAAATAGAAAGTCATTGAAGAATAAGCTGCTCATGATCTACTCACCCTTTAGACTCTAAAAAGGAAGAGCCCAGTAGATCAATTTATCTTTTAGAGGCGCACTCTTATGCCCATTGAACCCTCTAGAAATGATGAATCTCCTTCCTTAGATGCGGAACTAGCTCCGACTGATAGTGAAACGGAATCTGATGAGGAAGTGCCTCCTATGAACCTAGAAAAAGATGCATCCTACAAAGAGCTTACTGAGATCAATACTGGAGATCAAGATGAAGGCCATGTTAGACCAAACCCTGGTAAACAAGATGAAGGCCAGGCTGGATCAAACCCTGGTGATGCTGCAGAGTCTCAACCTCAATCAAGTCATGTGGTTCATGCTGGACCAAACCTTGAACACATGGACTTAGAGGTCACTGATGCTTCAACTCAACAAAACTCTGAGCAAATAGATGAAGAGTTTACCACAACTGCTTACCCAAATGTTCAGGAGAACCTTAAACTCCCAACTAAAGATCAAGTGATTCTTGAAGAACCTACAAGCTCCACTGGAACCTTGTCTTCTCTACAAAACCTTGACAAGGAACTCAGCTTCACTAATTAGTTCCTCGTAGAGAAACCACAGGAAGAAGAACCTAAGAAAACCAATACTGAATCAGAGGTTCAGTCAATGGTCATGATTCCCATTAATTAGGACACCTCTTCAGTTCCACCAATGACCACTCCGGTTATTGATCTCACATTTCCACATCCAGTATCCATAACAGTTCATGCATAGCTCCCAACATCAACAGCAACAACCACAACAATCACAACAATAACATCTCTTCCACCACCACCACCTCAACTACAATAAAGCACCACATATCTGATCTTATTACAACGCATAGGTAAGCTTGAACAACATATGGTGGATTTGATACAAAATAACTTAGCCTTAGAGGAAAGATTAGACAAACATAGGACCCGACTATACAACTTGGAGAATCTTAATATTCCCAAGAAGGTGAGCAAGGTAGTTGATGAGATAGTCACTGATGCAGTAGACTGGGCAATACAAGCTCTACTTTAAGCTCGCTTCAGTGATATGCCTGCCGTTGATATGAAGGAAGTACTCCAACAACAGATGTTTGAAGATAACTCCTACCAGGCTCATGAAGATCACAAGAATTTGTTTGAGGTGCTAGAGACGTCTTTAGAACGTGATTACTCAAATCAACTTCTATCTGATCTGGAGGAAGCTCGCAGGAAGAAAATAAAGAAACGTGCCTCTCTAAGAATTCCTTCTAGGTTACCACCTACACAGCTACCTCCACCACCACCTCCAGCAGGCATATCAGGTGCTCCAGGTACTTCAGGAGCATCAGGATCTTCTTAGTTGCCCCTACCTCCTCCTCCTCCATCTACTAGTACATCTGGATCTACTCAGCAACAAGGCAGTAGGGCACCAAGTTCATCCAAGATAGTGGCCTCTACATCACCTTCCATGGCTTGGACTACATCTCACACTAGATATGAGTTAGCTGGTGTTTCTGCTGCTCAAGAATCATCTCCTACAGATTCTCTGATGAATGATGATTCCATTTCCAATGAACAAGTACAATTGTCTAACGATGAAGACACCGGGAATGATCACCTACCAAATGCTCACATGAGAAAAGACTTGTGCAAACCACTCCCAGAAGAAGAAAGACCAGCAACTACTAAACCTGCTTAGACCATCCCCTCTTCTAATATATTAGATGTAGAGAATAACTGGGCTTTTGCGTTTGTTTCAAATTATGAACCTCTTGCTGAGAACTCATTGCTTGCAAAGATTGGAGACATGACGACTTTCATGAACTGGTATTGCCATAGAGTTAACAAGACTGTGCTTACATAAGCAGATTTCAAAGGGCAGGCATATAAGGTTGTTAAAGCTTTCTACCCTGATGTCATTCACCTGCAGTTCCAGATGGAGGAGAGTCACAAGATGCTTACAGATCATATAAACTGGGCAACAAGGAAAGCAGGCCCGCACTGTTAATTTCCAAGATGAAGGCTACTCGTTATCCTAACTTTGGACTTGAACTACTAGTGCAAGAGAAAATGTGGATTGATGAGGTATGCACCTATGACATAAGTGCCACTTATGGTATATCTCATTAGTGGTTCAATCAACAGAAGTTCTATATTGAGAGACATGATTCTCCGTCACATCGAAGAGAAGTCAGAAATCACATGCGAATTCTCAGTATCGTCAGAACTAAAGCCTATTCAAGATACAGGTATGCCTACTTGAACAAGATTGTTCTTCGACGATCTGATTTCCAAGAATACAAGATCGCTGAAAAAGATTTCAAGAACCTGTATCCCAGTGACTTTGAAGACCTGAATCTTCTCCTTCTACAAGGTTATCTTGATCATCTTTCTGGTTCCGACAAACGTATGTTATCTACAGCTGTCAGACTATGGACCCGAAACTTGGTGATTCGACAGCGGGTTAAAGACTTTCAACTCGGCATTGAAAGCTACCAGACACAGCTGAACCTTACTAAACCAAGATGGGATGCTAAAGGCTACGAGTTCAAGCATGATTATACCATTATTGAGTCTCCTCGAGCTGTAGTGTTCCCGGTCAACAACAATGAACGAAAGATCATGAGATTCAACGAAATATACAAGTTTAGTGATGGTACGTTGACACATATTCTGGAAGCACTGGATTATAAAGTTAAGGAATTCAAGATTAAGTGGCTCAATCCAGGTATGAATATGCGATTTTGGACTCAGAAGGACGTAACAAGGAGCAAAGAGTTTATGTCTGCTATTGAAAGGCGACTAAAGACGAGAAGGATCTACTGGAACTTGGAATGCTTTATTGGTGGACGTGTTCGCGACATTGACTACAAACTTGTTCAGAGAATGGAATGAGCTCTTCATTCCATTCATAAGGTCAATATCATCTGTAATATATTATACACTTTGTACATTATATAGTTGTGTAGCTATGGTATGTTATGTGTTAATGTATGATTTTTTTATTAAATTCAAAATCTTTCAAACTTATCATATCTGACACTAACAGAATCCCTCATAAATTAAGGGGGAGAAATAAGATGTTCCAACATCGGCTTGTAATTAATCATACCACATTTTCTCCTAAATTTTCTAACATATTTAAATCAATTAAGATCCTAAATCTCAAAGGGTTTGAATTTTTTGATCAAGGGAGAGAGTGTGATTTAAATATTAAATCTGACAAAAATGTGATCTATTAAGACTCAAACAGGTACTCCTCCCACCATCTGCCAAACAATTTTGAAAATCGACGCACGTGTTGAGGGGGAGCATTTCTAAATAACTAAAATAGTTGAGGTACAATGGCTTTGATATCTATATCACAAGTACCTTGGTTGATTTTTCAATTGATTTTAAGGCGAAGAGATCAGTACCAAAAGACCGACCCTGCACTTACTTTATTGGAGGTATAAGGATGGTATGGTTAGGTACATGTTCCTATGATCCCGCCAGAGCTAAAGGGATCTACCCAGGGACAATCCACTTAGTGTAGAAGTCCTTAGGTATGATGCAAAAAAGGAGTAAAGTAAGAAAAAGAGAATAGTGCCGATTGAGATGGAGCTAGTACTAGAATAAACCCAACAAGGTACTAGTAATGAAGTCTCGATAAGCACTGAAGGGGTTGAAGAATGAAAAAGAAATGTTAAGATAAAGGGTGAAAAGAAAGCAACCCTCCTTAAATATTAGGCAGAAACCGAGTCACTACATATGCTGTTAGAATCACATGGTTGATTGCTGACATTGAAGACAAGTATCATGGACCCAGTGTTACACTGCACAACCCTCCCTAGCCACTCAAGATCCCTTAAAGGATTCTTGTTTCATTTCTCACAGAGATCAATACATTAAGCTCCTTATACCTGATCACTGATGCACTGTCTTAGATAATCCTATGTACGTTTTTTGATTGAGTTAACCACTTGTGAGAGACGCTGAAGTCGCGAATTGAGATACCCAGTGTTTGTCTCTCTGCTGTCTACGCACCCTATCCTAGAATCCTCATAAATCTGAGATCCCACTTAAGGATTCTTGTTGTGTCACTAAATATGCTTCTCGTATATAGAGATATGTAATACAGTTTTAAGAGCCCGTTCTACTCTGTCTAACTTGTGAATGATATAGAGATCGCAGATAATAATAAACGAGTTGGCAGTCAGCACTCACAGTATCTTCAAATATATATTGTACTTATACACCTAAAAAAATTAATGCTGATCCCGACTGTCCGAGATATGAGTAATACAGAAACACTCAAAAATGATGTTTTTTGAAGGACGCGCTGACTAATCATATGTGCAGTATACGCTTTGCGTTAGTAACATGTAGAAAGTGAGAGAGTTTTAAGTGTGCTAAATCATATTCTCGATACCTAAACCTTAAAAGTTAATTTTCAAAAGAGAAAAAGAGCAGAAGAGGTCGAGCAATGTTATCAATTCCATAGGAGACAACGTGTAATTCTGTATACTTTAGTAATCGTTCAGTTTTTGGTATCATTCGTTAACTCAGTTAGTTTACCCTGGCTAAATAATTAATCTTGTATTTATTTTGACGTTTAAAGGCTAATACCTTCGGGTATTAGCCATTATTATGAAGATCTGAATGTTTGGTATTTGTTTATCTTGATTTCTTAATTTATCGTTGTATGCTTGTTTATGTTTATTAATTTATACTTGTTTACGCGCTTTTGTATGCGACCTATCATTCAACTGGATCTAGTGATACGGACCAAGTAGATCTAGAGTATGGCATAGCTCTCCATATAGTAATTCATACATCTAGAATAATAGTTACACAAATATTGTCCTTCTAAGTCTGTGTGTAGGATATGCTTTGGGCATAACTAGTTAATTGGATATTGCCGATGGTTTATTGATCGTGTTAACTAGTAGGTGACTTAGATAATTCAACAAGTAAAGTTCTGATTCCATTGGATAGTTGTACAAGTGGACTACTAGTGTATGGATTGCCATTAAGCGGTAAGTGGGTAAAGTCTCTATGAGCTAGGGTTTAACAAGATCACCATTGCTTTAATCCCTAAGATAGATTATAATCAGCAAATAAAGATGCTTTAATTATGACAGAATTAATGTGTCTATGTCTTAGGATGATGTAACGCCTAAGTCTTAAGAATGATATGCCACCTTGAGAGAAGAAATCATTGCACTTAATAAACAAACCAACTTTCTAATCGGATTAATAATGGTTAATACAGTTTTCTTATATTTGGCTCGACCGCTCTTTTATCTTTTGTTAATTAGCTCACGTGGGTTAAAGTGCCTTGGATTGATTGTAGTCAACAACAAACCGTGCAAGTCTCTCAGGCTGAAAACCCCCTTTTCCCATTAGAATTAGGAACTAGGACTGACATAGGTTTAGAATAGAGTAGAATTAACATATATTAGATAACCAAGATATTAATTAAATTGATATATTTAACCTCGCTTCAAGTGTTCGACACCTTACTTACCACGAAACTACTACCGATCGGGTACACTGCCTGTTAAAGTGTTTTTTTTGGTTTAGTCGAAAAAATATAAATTTAAAAGTTGAATCAATAAAATATACACCACACAACGACACATCAGGGAGAAAATCTGATTAAAATATATGACTAATGATGTGATTTTTGGTACTTAAATGTGAACTTTAACCTTCATGTGCTAAATGTTTTCGAATATCGATGCACATGTTGAGGGGGGGCATTTTTGAAAAGTAAAACAACTGAGGTACTAAATCTTTTAATTTATATCACAATGTACCTTGATAGATGATTTTAAATGGTTTTAAGGCTGAGAAGTATACCAAAAGACTGACCATGTATTTAATTACGTGGAGTTATAAGGTGGTTAAGATTAGGTATCCGTTCCCATGATCCAGCCAGAACTGGAGGGATCTACCCAGGGACAATCAACTAGTTAGTGTAGAAGTCCTTAAGTATGATATAAAAAAAGGAGTAAAAGTGAAAATAAGTACCGACAAAGATAGAGCTAGTACTGGAACAAACCCAACAAGGTATTAGTCATGAAGTCTCGATAAGCACTGAATAGGTTCAAGAATGAAAAAGAATTGTAAGGATAAAGGGTGAAAAGAAAGAAGCCCTCCATACACTTAGGCAGAAACCGGGTCAATACATATGCTATCAGAAACACTAAGTCGTTGTCTGGTATTGAAGATAGTCATGGACCTAGTGACGTAATTCACAACCCTCCCTAGCCACTCAAGGTCTCTCAACAGACTCTTGTTTCATTTCTCATGGAGATTACATGCATTTTTATTGACTTTCTCACTCCGAGTTAGTTGGTATTGAAAAGGTGGCAGTCTGCTCCAGCCTCTGATTACTAAAACTAAATGTGCACTATTGAGTCTAGAGCCAAAAGATCATCCATAAATCTTATTAGGACACTATTCAAATATATTTGTTGCTTACACACTGTGAAAACAAGTAATATCTTAAGAGTCCTACAAATTATCCTTGTGATTTTGCCAGAACATCAAAGTGATACGAAAGTAATCACAATGACGATGGAAATCCTTCTAGAGCCAACATCAAACAAGCTCTGCCGTAGGTGACTTGTGAGATCCTATATGGATCAAACTTGTGACAATGGATATCGATTCGGTCCAAATTATGAATTGACAGTTGATGAATTTTGAAATGCTTTAAACTCTCGATGTGTCACAAAAACACTTTAGCAAGTGACAAGTCGATTGATTTTTCAAATCAATTTTTATTTCAATCGGTGAGATAGTAAATCATTGGTTCACTCATACCATGTTGTTTGCTTTGAGACGCTCCGGTAATGATAACAGCTAGTACAGCTGTGAAACCCTATCAAAAAGATTCTTCAAAATTCTAAATGGATCACAGGCAGTATTTATACTGATCAATGGGGAACCGTGGTTATTGCAACCGTATTTGATGAAGTGACAAAGACACTCTCGTCTATATCTCTTGATTATCACTAACCTAAACCTGCAGGTATTCCCGATAGTGGCAACAACTAGACGGAGACGAGTCAGATTCATTACCACATGCTCATACTCGACAAACATATGCAATGACATTATGAAAGCTCAAGTACATGTTTCAAAAGTCTTCCGCTACTCTGATACCGAACGTCTTTCTTAAAGTGACGAAGTATTAAAGGTAAAGAATCTCAAGAAAGATAAATTTACGAGTTTTTCAAGATAAAGAAAGGTATGAGCATATTGGTTCGAAGGTCACAAGTACATAAGATGGCAAAATATCACAAGTTAATGATAAAAGATTATGCTTGGTTGATGATCTCAAGAAGCTAAAGATCACTTACAAGTCAAGCTTAAACAAATAAGCTCAAGCCTAAAGTCAAAGATCACTGCAACATATCACAAGTTAATGATTGAAGTTTAAAGACTACGAGCTCAAGATAAAAGACAAGCATAGTTTGCTAGGATTAATTGTTTTGTAAAATGGAGTGACCCCCTTTAGGAGGAGATTGTTAGGAATATAAAAGTATAGGTCATTCTATAAATATTGTAAGATAGGCTCGTAGTATAGTTTTTGGAACCTTGATAAGGTAGAAAGGCCCAAGACCTATGGTAAGCCCATTATGTGTCCATGGCCGGCCATAACTAGGCATATAAGAACCCTTCTCCACACCTTATAGAAGGTTGGTTGTTTACTTTCCCATTTTCTAATCTAATATTGCTCTCTTTCCTTTCTCTCTCTAAAGTGTTCAATCCTTCCACTATCTCTCTCTAGTTCTTTCTCTTTTGATTATGAGAATAGATATCATATATTCTACAAAAACTTTAGTTATAAAAATCCTAGATTCGTGTTAATATGAGATCAACCAACAATATGGACAAACAATATATCTAACTACAAACAACACAAACACAATATAAATAGTAAAAATGAAAGACAAGAGATAAGAGATAGAACAATCAAACAACAACACCGAGAATTATAGTGGTTTGGCTACAAAACTCTTCTTTGCCCTACTCTACTCTCCGAGTATCCGACTCGAGATTTTATTATGTCAATAAGCTCCCTTTAGGCGGAGAAAACCATTACACGTCGCTTATACCACTAAGCTAAATGTCGAGTCCCAATCGTAGCTAGAACTAATCTACCACTATACTAACGTATTTTAAGGCCTAAAATACTCACCAATACACAATCAACACTTCTGGATTTATACACTATCATGATCTACACAACTACACAAGAATGATATAAAGAGATCAAATCTAGAAAAAGAGAGGAGAGAAACACTAATCTACAACACTTCGTTTCTTGGCGAATACGAGTGTTCTTTTCTTAAACTTGAGAAAAGAAAGAAAGAATGAATCACTTAAACAAGACTAAATAAGTTAGTGATCAAATGTTTGGAAAAACTTAGAGAGATGTAGAGAGAAGTAAAGAGAGAAGTATGACAGAGAACTATGTGCAAAAGATTGAAAAACTGCCAGGGAATAGTGCAATATTTATAGGCAAAAGAGAGGAGCACGTCTATTGTAGATGGTCCAACGGTTCCAGATATATCTGAGGGCCGTTCTACTTATACGGGAGCCATCCCTAGATAGACGCTCCTCTTTTTGTCTTTTAGTTGGGAAATGTTTATCTGGTCCAATTTTATCTGTTTTAAGGGGAAAATAGATTTTAAATTAATATAAAGAAATAAAACATTTCTTTAATTAATAAAAATATTTTGTATATTTTTATTTTTATTAAAAGGTTTTATTACATTTTAAAAAATGTAATGTTTAAGATGAAAAGATATATCTTTGATCACTAATCAAGTTTAATGATTTGTTTATACATACCTTAAGTGTTTTACTTCAAAATGGAAATTTACGACTAATAACGTGTATACGTTTACATTTATCGTAGAATGTTTTTACATTTTCTCATCTTCAAAACATAGAGAGTTCGAAAAATATAAATAATATTTTTTGACATTATTTGTATTAACAATCTCACCCTTCTTGATGATGATAAAATATAAACTCATATAATATAAAAATAAAGTTTACAAGCTATTAATTAGTTTTAGTCTATTTCTCCCTCTTTTTATCGAATCAAAAGGTTAGTCGTCTAGTAGATGTGAGAAAAGAATATGATGCTAACGCTCCCTCTTGATGTATACTCCTCCTCGTTTAGGGTAACAAGGGATCAAGCTATGGTGACTCGCTACAAAAACGTGTTAGAAAGACAAGTGCAAGATATATTTCTAACTTGGAGCAATATCACAACAAATATATATAAAGATGGATAAAAAGAATGTATTCAAGACAAGTATGCACTCAAATTACCCATGACGCTAATTAGATAAAGCCATTCATTCATAAAATTAAAATAAATTCATACTTGAAAGGTATGAATTTTACAAGACTAAACATAAAATTTAAAACATAACTACATTAAGATCCTAAAAGCTACATAAAGCCTAGGTGATTCTTGATTCATTGAGGATGGCTTAAACAAAAGGTGGGTGAATTTTTATTGTTAAACATCAATGTTGTTTAATGGTGAGGTGGAGAAGGTGATGCGAAAGCAGAGGTAAGAAGATACTCAACATGAGAAAATATGAAATGCATTTCATCCCTAAGAGAAAGGACGAGATTTTAATTATGGAAGCAACATAGGCAATGTGCGTTATGGTAGTCAAGAACATTAAATAAAATAGGATGGCCTATTAGAGGTGGTGGTGGTGGTGGTGGTAGAAGTGGTGATGGAGTCTCAAACATGTGATCAAGATGAGTGATAGGTGAAAGAGAAAGAGTGATATCTAAGGAAGGATGATTTTAGAGTGGAAGTGGGTTTAAAGGATCATCTAATGGATCATCAAGAAAAATATTAGTTGGTTGAGGAGAAGGTATGTTTTTTAAGAGAAAGGTGAAGAATTTAGTTTGGATTCAAAAGAAGATAAAGTGGTTCCTAAAGTGGATGATGTCTCTTTGGTTGATGGAGTTTTTGATGGTGTAATTGGTGGAGATAGAGATGAACATTTTGCTATAGGAGATGGTGTATGAGTGCCATCATCTTCTTAGGTTAGATTCACAAAGAGTTTTCTTGGTGGAGTTATGTTAAGTTTGAGCTTCTTTTGAGGGTTGGATGAAGAAGCTTAAGTAGAAGCCATGGAAGAAGAAGAAGAGGAGGAATCTGAGGAAGATGATGAAGAGAATGAGGAGGATGATCATTATTTGCTCAAGAGGTAGTAGATTATTTTGGTAAGGCATGGTTATAGAAGATAAAGATTCCAAAATGTGTTTAGCAAAATGCAGAATGGTAGATGAGGCTAGAAGATAGACAGTCAACTAAACATAAACTAAGGAGAAAACATTAAAATTCTTGTGACTCCTGGGGACGGTCCCTTAAATATTGGAACAGTCCTAGATATATTAGGGGGGGGGGCGTTCCATATTTTTGGGAGCCGTTCTCTGAAGGTTACGAGATTTTTCTAGATTTTCCTGATTTTCAAACCTGTGCAGAAAAAGGGTATCTTAAATGTGCCCTTTTGCAGCCATTCCTATTACCTCAATAACCATCTAAGCTAGCTAACTTCCATGTATAATAAACTAGCTAATTTAAATTCCATTGGGGAATCAAGTATAGGCATAGAGAAAGAAATTATTAAGCATGCATGATAATTGTATATATATATATATAAAGATCAAGGAGCATAATGCATCAAGTAGCATGCAAATAAGTTCGAGGATGATCAAATTGAAACGGCCATCCAAGGAAAACCATATTGCCCAAACTACATACCAAATAACCTACCAAATTATCGATAATTCTAAGTACAAAAGCATAGTAAATACAAAAATAATACCAACAAGTTTAAATAAGTACTAATCATAATAAAATTGATTTTAGGAATCTCTAAATTGCTCATTTCTTCTTTCCCTTCCACAAATTCTCGATGCCCTTCTTGATTGACTTTAGCCCGCTCCTGTGCTCATCTCGTATTTGGACTTGATGGTTGAGGATTTCGGTTTGGCGAGTAAAGAGGGTTGACGGTTTTTGTTCATCATGAGGAGGGTTTGTGAATACTTAGGGAACATCATTTGACAAAGAATTAACATACGAAGTAGGAGAAGGAGTCCTAGCATGAGAAGTACCTTCGTCATTTTCATCATTATCATCATCTACGTGATGAGAGGATGATGGATGATCGAAGGCTAAGAAGGAAGAAGCAGAAGTGGAATGAAAACCTCTTTTCGTGCCATAATCCTTTCTCGTCTTTCGCTCATGTTGAGGATCAGGAGGATACATGACATGATCACACAAGACATATCGAACATTTGACAACTCGGGAAAATTTGACATGACATGACTGAACAAACGAGTTAACAATATCCCACAGGGTAGGATCATCCTAGGTTGACGCCTAACAAACTCCATCCATTTAAGAATGAAAAATGCAAGATACTATCTCGTGGAAATCGTGATACAATAGAGCATATGACAAAGACATGCCATGAGATGATCCTGGTTGCCGCCAAGACAAAAGACATTTTCACGAATAATTTCAACCCAAGTTTTCATATTAGGTGGGACTTTAGGTTAAGATTTGGTTTTCCTCGACATCAAGGATTTGACCATGGTGGATGACAATGAGAAACTCAACCCTTTATATATATTAAATATAATAAATATATAAATATATAATAAGAATAAAAAATCTTAATTGTAGTAAACCGGAAGTATGATTCCCATGTCGTTATCCTTAACGAGGAATGCAATTAAAAGTCGGTTGACGTTTTGATAATCGATGCTTGAATGGAACAAGATTTTGATTGGTTTTCTAAAACTATGTGAAAATTAAGGCAATTTAAACTAAAAACAATTAAGGCAAAACTATTTTAAACTAAAAACGCAAAGCGGGGATCCTAAAAACGCGTCTAAAAACTAGCTAAGGCAAATATTAACTCTAAAAATGCAAATTTGGTTTCTAAACCTCTAAAAAGACAAAAGAAAATTTTCTAAAAAAGATTTATATTTTTTTTGACTTTTTTATAATTTTTTATGAATTAAAAACCTATTTAATCAATTTAAAATCCTAGAAAATAGCAAATTAATTCCTAAAATTCCAAAAAATGATTTTCTGCTTTAGAAAAGTCTAAAATATCATAAAAACTCAGAAAAATATTTTTCACTACTTTTTATAATTAAAAACTAATTCCTAAAATTAAATTAAAAAGCAAAAAATAAAATTTAAAATCTAAAAGTGATAAAAATGATCTTAAAGTTGGTAAACCTCAAAATATTTATTCTAAAACTAAAAGCTATTTTTTTTTATTTTTTTGATTAATTAAACTATTTTTAAATGATTTTCTAAATTTTTAAACTTCGAAAAATAAAGAAAGATAACAAATTAAGCTGGAAAATCTAAAAAATTGCACGGAAGTCCTAAAAGTTGTAAAGATCCTAGGAAAAATAAGCTAGTTAAGCCAGCTTATCGAATTAGCTCTAAAAAGCCCGGAATAAGCTTTGAATAACTTATAAAAAAAGAAATGAAAACGTGTATAAATAATTAATTTTGCAAGATAAAACCGAAAAAGACCCAAGGGCGAGTGGTAGTGTGTGTTGTGTGTAAAAACGTTTGGTGAGTGGGTAGAGGTCCCGGGTTCGAGCCCTGCTCACCTAGGGCTTCCCCTAATCTCAAATGCTTTTTTTAATGCCATTTTTTACAACTTTTTAAAGGGATTATAAATAAGAAACTTTTACAAAACCACTTTTTTTATAAACCAAAAATAAGCACAAAAATAAGCTGTTAAAGGGACAGAATGAGCTTAACTACACTAAGTGATATTTTTTTGCTAACTGTTAAGAACTTTAAGCACGAATAAGCAATCGAAAAAGAGAAATAAGCTAAGACAGAACCTTAACTACACCAAATAAGCACTTTAGAACAAAAATAAGCAACTAAGATAAGCTAAAAGGACAGATTCACTAAAAAGGCTATAAAACTTAAATTTTTTAAGCTAAAATGCAAATAAGCTTAAGTAAGTTCCAACTAAAGGAAATAAGCTAAAATGGATTTAAACTAACTTAATAAGCTATACTCAACATAAATTAAGCAAATGCAATAAGCAAATAAGCTTTTTGGCCAAACTGTTAAGCAAACAGCCAAAAAGGACTTTTCTAGCTTAAAAATAAGCTAGCAAACAGATCCTTATGGCTTCGTGGTTTATACCACTAAAAAGCTTGGCCAAGAACCTACTTAAATCAGCAATCAAAAAGCAGTTTGAAATTCAAATAAGCTCTTAAAAAGCTTAATGAAAAAACTTTTTCACACAGATTCAACACTTAGACAAAATTTTGCAATCTTCACAAAACACCACTTTTGAGCTTAAAAATAAGCACTTAAACAGAACCTTATGAATATGAGACCAACAAACAGATCAAATTTAAACCTCAAAGAACTTATATCATCAATCAAAAAGCATTTTGAAATAAATCATAAACCACAAAAAGCAATTGAAAAAGCATTTTCTCAAAAATTTTGAACACTTAGCAATTTTTGACAGACTTGGCAAAAATGCAAACCAACAATGCAGGCTATTAGCTTATGGTTTCTAACCTATTTAACACTTGCACAAACACAAAAACAACACAAAATCTCAATAAGCAAAAACCAAATCATATGAACTCATTTTTCTAACAAAATTCTAACAGATTCAAACAACTACTTATTTAAACTAGGATTTTGAAATTTAACTCTTAAAAAATTCTAAATACTGGATTTTATGGAGAGTTTAAGTTAAACTAAAGTGACCCAAAAGACATAACTCATTTTGACCTTTAAAAACAGTTAAACCAAACACCCCTTTAAGAACTTATAACCATCTTAAACTGATTTTTTGTGAACACACCTTTAATACCAGATATTAAATAGCTTAAGACAATCCTAATGAACAACTTTAAACCATCTAATAAGCCAGAACAATAAGTTAAATAGTTATGCAAATTTATAAGCTATTTAAGACAGTTTTATGTAAACTTGCAACAAATGATTTCTAAACTACAAGATAGGCAAGATAAGCACCAAACATCATAAGCAAACATAAATAAGCAAATTTAAGCAAGCAATAAGCACAAATAAGCAGTTGAATAGTAAATAAGCTAAAAATGGAAAAATAAAGAACTTACAAAACCCTTGCTTAAACAGGGCAAATGAGCTCAAAAGAGCTTATCTATAAGCTCTAGCTTATCAAAGATAAGCTAGTGACAGCAATAAGCCCTTCCTTTTTTGGCTTATCTTCCATTTGAGCTTTTTGAGTGATTCTTGGTCAAATAAGCTTAAACCTTACAATCTATGAAAGAGTTTGTAAGACTTAAGTAAACAGCTTAAGAATGTTATAAAAAGAGCTTTTGTGAGCTTATAAAACAGTTTTAAATCATCAAACACTTTAACTTAAAAATGGGATAAAACATAAAAACTTCTATATTTCATTAAACTTAAAATTAGTACAAGGCTTTTAAGAAAACAATACAATAAGCTAAAAAAACTTAAAATATAAGCTGAAAATTAACTAGGTAAAAAACTAAGTGTCCCAAAGGCTTACAAATGAACTCTATTTATACTAAGCAAATGAAGGTTCTATGTCTTGTGCTTTCTTTATGAGAGCTCCTGCAGGTGTGTTTGTTGTGTGAGTGAGCTCAAAAAGCAATCTTGGCCATCCAAAATGAGTAGTCCCCAAGTCATATGATCATAGCCCTTCCTTTCTTGTCATGTTCCTTGGACGAATGGAAATGCTAAGGATTGCCAAGGTGGACTTTGGCTGTTTGTGAGGTGGGATAAGGTGTGTATAGGTGTGGGTCGACATAGTGGAGAAGAAAGGTGAATAGTATTGTGTCTGGTGTGAGGAAGATGTACAGTAGTGGTGCCCTTTTTTAAAGTTAGGGAAATGGCAAGTTTAGCCCCTGAGAGTGTGTATAACTATTGTAATCATAGTCCTTGAGTGGTGCATCTTTGGTTATTTTTGTTTGTAAAGGTTTGCACTGTTAGTCCTTTTAAGGACTAACAGAGTTAACTTTAAAAGGGTTTTGGGGTAAACGGGTTGTTATAAAGGGGGATTGGGCCTAGGACTTGGGCCGGGTGTTATAAAAAGTGTTGGGCCTTTATTAATGCTTAAGGCTTATAAAGTTTGTAACATATAAGTGGGCTAACCCGGGCCTACTAGGTGGGTACGGGTGGGCCCACTTTTGAAAATTAGGTTTTTGAGTTTGGTTTTCGATGCTTTTTCCAATGCCACTTCCCGGGGTTGACTTTGACTTTGACTTTTTTGTTGACTTTGACTTTGTCTTTTTGACTTCTCACGGTCTTTCCGTTCTCGTGCTTGGTTTTGTCATTTTGGCTTCGATTTTGTCCTTTTCTTAGATATCTGTTACCTGCACAATACAAATGCAAAACATACAAATATAATGTATTTTTTGTACGTTTTTGGTCATTTAAGTCCATTTTTAGTGGTCAAAGGTATGTGTAATTAAACACATACCAAAATCCCCCATACTAAGATATTGCCGTGTCCTCACGCAATGCTATAAGTAAGCACTTAAGAAAACTAAGAATCTCGATCCCCCTCGACTAATTACCTCGAAAAGTAGCTAAGTGTTCATCAAGGGGAATTAAAGAATCAATAGCTTCGAAAAGCCCCGTTTTTACCATTCTTAAAGATATACACTTATTCTTATACACACACACAAACACACACAAACACACACACACACACACACACACACACACACACACACACACACATATATATATATTATATAGTTATAGCAAACTAACTAACATATTTGACTTTCGTTATTTTCATAACCGTTAGGGATCATAGAACAAGACGCATTTCAATCCTAAAATGCCCCAAAAAGGATAAATTCATCGTCCCCGACTTTTCACTTATTCCAAACCAAGCTTAAAACGAAATCACCGTTAAATATCAGTTAAGATGCTAACACTACTCATATTTGCAACTTGTGAACTTTTCACTCCCGACAATTATTATATCTTAGGTGAATGTGCCATTTTGAATTTCAACCATGGATCAACGTTTTGCAAAATTCTATGCTTCACGTTCCACCCGAGAATAATGAGTTTGAAGGCGAGATCATCCCATGTAGCGACTTTCGTCTCGGCACATCCCAACCTTGCGGCTAAGTGACCAGGCTTTTGACACCCCACAGAGACTAGTATCGGGACTCACGGACCTTTGGTTTCAAAAACTCTTAGGTTTCCCGTATATACATAGCTTATTTAAAAACTTAAAATGAAATAGTCAAAGTTCAAAAGCATATTTAAATTTAACAAAAAGAGATCTTACATTTATTAATTCACACTTAATATTTAAACATAACATTGATGCAATTGTAACCCTCGACCTTTTAGAAGGCTGCAACATCGGTTGTGAGCCGGCAAGATGCATCAAACTTTTATCAGTCTCGGATTATTATTCTTACTATGGGCTTTCTTTAGAAGGCTGTAACATCGGTTGTGAGCCGGCAAGATGCAGCAAACTTTTATCAGCCCACAGTTTATAATTATTACTTATCATTCTTTTTTTTCATTTTTCATCATATTTTTCATTTTTTTTCATTTTACTTTATTTACGATATATAGAGAAGACTTCTTTTTGAAAAATTTAAGTATAAATTTGAACTAAGACTAAAATTATTGCTATCAACTACATAAAAATTGTTGATTTAAGTTTAATCTCTAAAAATAGCACGTATTATTAGTCCGGTTAGGAGCTTATGGGAGAAAAAGCCACAAATTACATACATGAGCTCTTAAGATTTCCAAATAATCCTTGTTTAGCATCCAACTCATACTTAACTCTATCATTTTTCGTTCTTCGCAAATTTCCGCGAACGCTTAGTCTAAAAGTTAAGGAATAAGCTAGAGCTCAACACGCTCGATCGAGTCAGAATTTATTCTCATTCTACCAAGCAGGAAAATCAAAATTGTGACAAAATATTTATTTTATTTTTGAAATTTTTTAATTTTTTAATTTTTTTTGGTATTTTTTTCAATTTTTTTGGTAAAAACGAGATTACGCGAAAACAACGACTGCAGGCACAATAAAATCGATGGATCTACCCCATACTAGAACTAAACATTGTCCTCAATGTTTTAAGAAGGGTCTTTACGCAAATCCTAAGCCATTTATTAAGTATGCTTAAAGATAAACATTAGTCGATTAGATTAGGATATTGGATTTCCTAAAATGAAGCTGAGGATGTGAAGCTCGAGTGATCGAAAGACAAAACCGCGAGCACGAGAGGCTTTAAAAATCCGGGACAATCATCACAAAAACACAAGCAACCGAGAAAGGAAAGAGGCACACCTCTTCACAACAAAAAACACTTATTCATTACTACATAATATTACTACGGATAAGAATGGGTTGCCTCCCACGAAGCGCTTATTTAGGGTCACTAAGCTTGACCCAATCCCCAAATTCATTGGTCCTTGGGGAAGGTTTGGAGATCTGGGACAACCATTTGTGGTACGTCCCCTCCAAAGTAGTGCTTAATTCGATGACCATTTACCTTGAAATTTGGCCCGGAGTTTTGGGATAACTCGACGGTGCCATATGGAAAGACATGGGCAATGGTAAACAGTCCAGACCAACGGGATTTTAACTTGCCCTAGAAAATCTTCAATCTAGAGTTAAAGAGAAGGACTCGATCACCGACGTTGAAAACACGGTTTTTGATCTTGGAGTCATGGATCCTCTTTGTCTTCTCTTTATAGATCAAAGAGTTCTCATAGGCTTGATCACGAAGTTCATTTAATTCATTGAGTTAAAATTTTTGGTGATCACCCGCGATCAAAAGGTCAAAGTTTGTATGCTTCAAGACCCAGTAGGCTTTGTGCTCGAGCTCGATCGGTAGATGACATGCCTTTCCGTACACGAGCTTGTATGGAGTACACCCGATGGGTGTTTTTTAAGCGGTATGGAAGGCCCAAAGTGCGTCATCTAATTTATCCGACCAAGAGGCACAGTTCTCGCCTACGGTCCATTCAAGAATTCGTTTCAAGCCACGATTGGATACCTCAACTTGCCCACTTGTTTGTGGGTGATACGCGATGGAGAGACAGTGAGTAACTCCATATTTAAGCATAACCTTTGCAAACTGGTCATTGCAAAAATGGGTTCCGCGATCACTTATAATAGCACGAGGGGTACCGAATCGGGTAAAGTGAGATTTAAGAAATTTGCAAACAACTCGGGTGTCGTTGGTGGGGAGCACTTTCTCTTTAACCCATTTTGACAAGTAGTCGACGCCCACAAGTATATATTTGTTCCCTAGTGAAGACGGGAACGGCCCCATGAAATCGATGTCCCACACGTCAAAGATTTCGCAAACTTGGATGGAATTTTAAGGCATTTCATCATGTTGCGAAATTTTTCCTTGACGTTGACAAGTGTCACATCGGGTGACCAAGTCATGGGCATCTCGATAAATAGTTAGCCAATAAAATCCTGAGTCAAAAACTTTCTTGGCGGTGTAGTTGGCACCGTAATGTCCCCCGGTAGGTCCACTATGGCAAGCTGTGAGGATGTCAACAGCTTCTTGGCCCGCAACACACCGCCGGATCACTTGATCCGCACATATTTTGAACAAATAGGGGTCATCCCAAAAGTAGTGTTTAACATCTTTGAAAAACTTGTTCTTTTATTGGGACGACATCCCTTTAACAATGAAATTCCCCGCGAGGTAATTTGCAAAATCGGCAAACCACGGGGTACTTGAGAAACCATGAAACGTCACCATATTAAGTGTCTCGAGAGGAAACGTTTCATTTATCTCCTTTGGGTCGAGCACATTTTCATAAGGATTTTCTAATCGGGAAAGATCATCGGCCGTGAGATTCTCGTCTCCTTTTGTGTCAATTACTTTGAATTTGAACTCTTAAAGGAGGAGAACCCACCGGAGCAATCTCGCCTTAGAATATTTTTTAGCAAATAGATATTTGAGGGCGGAGTGATCCGTATACACAATGCTTTTGTTCAAGATGAGGTAAGACCATAATTTTTCGAAGGCATACACCACGGCTAACATTTCTTTCTCCGTCGTGGTGTAATGCGATTCCGCCTCGTTCATTGTTTTACTAGTATAGTGTATAGGCCTAAAATGCTTTTCATGACGTTTCCCTAAGACCGCACCTATGGCAAAGTCGCTTGCATCGCACATAAGCTCAAAGGGTAGGTCCCAGTCGGGGGCAATCAATATTGGATCTTCGGTAAGTTTTTTCTTTAACGTTTCAAAAGCTTGAATACATTCATTAGAGAAGATGAACGGAGTATTTTTCTTAAGAAGATGAGTCATCGGTCGGGAAATTTCGGAAAAATCCTTAATGAACCGTCGGTAGAAACCGACATGACCGAGAAAACTCCGAACACCCTTGACGGTGGTGGGATGAGGCAACTTAGCAATTACATCGACTTTGTCTTTATCGACCTCAATCCCATTTTTGTAAATCTTATGGCCAAGGACAATACCTTCCTTAACCATAAAATGACGCTTTTCCCAATTTAGACAAAGATTGGTGTCTTCACACCTTTTGAGCATCTTGTCTACACGAGAGAGGCAATTTCCGAATGAATTCCCAAAGATCGAAAAGTCGTCCATGAAGACTTCCATCGTTTTTTCGATCATATCATGAAAGATAGCCATCATACACCTTTAGAACATGCCCGGTGCATTGCATAAGCCGAAAGGCATGCGACGATAGGCAAACGTTCCATAAGGACACGTGAATGTGGTCTTTTCTTGATCATGAGGGTCGATGGAAATTTGAAAGTAACCCGAGAAACCATCGAGAAAACAATAGTACTCGTTTCCCGCTAATCTCTTTAGCATTTAATCCATAAATGGTAGTGGAAAGTGGTCTTTACGGGTGGCTTCATTTAACTTTCGGTAGTCAATGCATACACGTCATCCCGTAACCAATCGAGTAGGAATTAACTCGTTTTCATCATTTTCAACAACGGTAAAGCCACCTTTTTTCGGTACGCAATGTACGGGGCTTACCCAAGGACTATCCGAGATCGGGTAAATTAATCTGGCGTTAAAAAGTTTTTCAACCTCCTTTTTGATGACATCGTGGATTTTTAGATTCACCCGTCTTTGGTGTTGGACCGCCGGTTTGTAGTCCTCTTCCATAAGAATCTTGTGAGTATAAAATTCCGAGTTAATACGCTTAATGTCAGAGAGTTTCCAAGCGATGGCTCGCTTGTGTGACTTCAAAACCTTTATGAGAGCGGCTTTTTCCTCGACACGGGCAACTTGTTGTCCCCCTCTAAAAATCCGTATTCGAGATGAGGAGGTAAGTCCTTGAGTTCGACCTCGGGTGGTTCATCAATGGAAGATTTATTATTTTTAGCTTCACAAACTTTAAGTTCTTTTCGAATTTCAAGTAAATAATTTCCTTGAGTGGGAGGAGGTAATGATGGATCATCATTGAGAAATGCTTCAAGAAGAAGAATGTTCCCCTCCGGGTCATAATAAGAGTGATCAACTTCCGGTGAAGTTGGATCATCTTCAAGAGCGAGGAAAGCGTCGACTTCCTAGAGAAGAAAATCACTATCCCCGAAGGGAGTGAGAGTCGGAGAAGAGGTAGAAACCATCAGATCATAATAAGGAGTGGGATTGCCACTCGCGATCACATCGGAGAAACCGAGATCTTCTTGAGAATACTCCTCACAAACCATTTCAATGACGTTGATTCGGTTCGCCGTCATATCATTATAATTAGAGGAGTATCTCGAAGTTTGATCAAGATTGAATGTTACGGCTTCTTTTCCAACACGAAGAGTTAATTCTCCTTCGTAAACATCAATCAAAGCACGTCCGGTCTTTAAGAAGTATCTCCCGAGAATTAGGGGAACTCAGGGATCGGCATCAAAGTCTACGACTACAAAGTCGGCCAGGAATTAGAACTTTCCTACTTTTACGTCGACATCTTCGGCGATACCGATCGGTTGGGAGATCGAAAGGTCCATAAGTTCAAGAGTCATACAAGTAGGAGTGAGCTCCGGAAGAGAAAGATTTTTCCACACGGATAATGACATGAGATAAATGCTAGCGCCAAGATCGGCCAAGGCTAAGCACTCATCCATTCCGAGAAAATCACACGGTATGAGAAATTTGTCGGGGTCTCCAAGTTTTTCGGGTAACTTTTTGAGGAGGACCGCCGAGCAATGCTCATTCAACAGAGTTCTTGCCATTTCACTTAATTTTTCTTTGTTTCTAATTAAAGCTTTAAGAGTTGGTTCGTAGTTTTACACACGTTAAATATATATAAAATATAATACTTTAAAAGAGAAATAAAAATTACAAGTTACCACATATAAAAAATTCACTCTCAAAAATATATAAAAAAAAAAAAAAAACGTATATAAACAGGTAAGATATGATCACCCGGTCGCTTCCCCAATGACAGTGAAATTGTACAACTACGTTAGGTTCGATCCCTTATTTGAAAGGAACAAAGATATTTTGATAAGCAATTACTAGTAATTAAGAAGCAACAAATAATACAAAAAAGCAAATAAACAAATTTTAATCCCTAAACGAAAATTGTAAACTAAAATTCCACTAAATAAAAACATTGCCGAAAATTATTAAAAATAATAGCCCCTAATTTTATCATTTTATAAAATTTAATTTGAACTAATTAAAACTTAACCCTAATTATTAATTAAAACTTAATAAACTAATTTAAAACTTAACTAATGGACTAATGGTGCAAAAGTCTAGGAGACTAACAGAGAAACTAACAGACTAACGGAGGGACTTACTGAAAAACAACTAAGATTGAAAAGTTACACTTTCTACCCTGAGAATCTATCCCGACAACAAACTAAGTCCATAAAGCATTCGAAATTTTAAAGAGCTTAAAATGAAAAAACTCAAAGAAGCAAAGTTGTAGAGGGAGCTAGGGGGAACAAGATTAATAAAGGCTACTTGGGCTGAAACCCACTAATAAACTCACAAAGAGCTTATCTTTAAGCTGATACAGAAAGGAGGGTTTATCCCTTGGTTTTAGAAAATAAGCTATAAAAGACTCAAAACTAGATCAAAATGAAAAAGGAAAAAAGTTCTAAAGAGCTTATGATTTGCTTAATCTAAGAATGAAAAGAAATCAAAGCTTAAACTACTCTTATGCTACTGAAATTTATCAAGAAATAAGCAAACTCAGGAAATAAGCAAAGTAACTCAAAATCCAAGTAAGCTAGAAAACTTAATAAGCTAAACTAGACTCTGAAACATAAAGGACTTATCAAACTACTTATTATTTATCTAAATAAGCTATAAAATTTAGACTTAAAGGCTGAATTAACAAATTTAGACTTTACTTAAGTTTCTACTGTTTTTTGGAATTTTTAGGTTTTTATGACTTTTGACAGCTGAATTAAACTAAGTAAATAAGCTAGAAATTGCAAAATAAGACTTAAAATGTATTAAACTATATTAAAACTTAAATCCTACTGAATTTGATAAGCTAAATCTTAAAATTACTTATCTAAATTAAGCTAAGAACACAGCAGTACTAACTGAGGTTAGTACTGGTAGTGTAAATATTCAGCAGTACTTTCAAGAGAAAGTACTGCCAGTGTAACTTGACTTTTGAAAACAAAAATAAGCAATGAAATAAGCTAAATAATGAAAACTAAAACTAAATTCATAATAAGCTATAGCTAAACTTAAAACTACTGAATTAGCTAAAATCTAAACTAACAGTATTAACTTGTGTAAGCAGTACTAACTTTGGAAGTTAGTACTGGTAGTGTAAAGGTTCAGCAGTACTAACTGAGGTTAGTACTGCTAGTGTAAAATCAAGG